>JAWDGP010005855.1:0-13797 GCA_033675545.1 Elysia crispata
TAAAATATGGATAAAAATATGCAAAATATTAGGTATATTTTAATATCTCATCACCAAGCCACATAAACTGACATCATTAACATTTTTAAGCTTCACAACATGACAGTAATCAAATGCTAATCTCTGCCAGTCTCCCTCTCGCATGCACTTTAAATTTACTCTGAAAACTTGATAATTTACAACCTCAATTTCTACTGATACAGTCTGCTTCTAAAGCATGCTTGCGGGAGATTCATGGAAAATAAAATGCGCTCCACATTCGACAGATGACCAGCACTTGATCTTTTTATATAAAGCTTTCTTCATGATTAGAAACAGCAGCATCTTCCTTCTTTCCCTGTGTCTCTCCCTCCCGTTCTTCTATCAATGGCTCTCTCCCCTTGTCTGTATGTCTGGATATTTCTATCTGTCTGTCTATCTGTCTGTCTGTCTGTCTCTCTGTCTCTCCTCTCTCTCTCTCTCTCTCTCTCTCTCTCTCCTCTCTCTCTCTCTCTCTCTCTCTCTCTCTCTCTCTCTTTTCTCCTCCTGCCTGTATGTCTGTATATTTGTGTATGCGTATCTCTCTCTATCTCACCCCCACCTCTCTCTCTCTCTCTCTCTCTCTCTCTCTCTCTCTCTCTCTCTCTCTCTCTCTCTCTCTCTCTCTTTCTCCTCTTGTATGTATGTCTGTATATTTGTGTATGCGTATCTCTCTCTATCTCACTCCTTCACCCACCTCTCTCTCTCTCTCTCTCTCTCTCTCTCTCTCTCTCTATCTCTATCTCTCTCTTTCTTCTCCTGTCTGTACGTCTGTATATTTGTGTATGCGTATCTCTCTCTATCTCACCCCCACCTCTCTCTCTCTCTCTCTCTCTCTCTCTCTCTCTCTCTCTCTCTCTCTCTCTCTCTCTCTCTCTCTCTCTCTCTCTCTACCTCTCAGAGTTTGATCTCTTGGCCTCCAGTTTGATCCACCGGGACGAGTCTTACTAACAGTGTAGTTACTGCACCCTGCTAACCAGAAACTCTGACCTATCATGCAAGGTATCTGGAATACTGGTCTGTGCTCTCCGTGAATGCGGCGAGAGGGGCTGGGGAATGGCACCAACCTCTGTAAACTTAGAAACAGTCTTAAAGAAAGCCAACGCCAGTAAATAGGCTAGTGGCTCTCTCCTCGCGCCAGCTGCTGACCACAGTCTAGGAGTGACCTTCAAGGAGAATAACTCAGTATATCACCTCCCACTAGAAAGCTTGGTTTCTGGTTCTAATCATTCTATCGTATTTCATTCCCCAGCAGATAAAGTGTTCCGCCGATATCTCTAATACAAACAACGAACAGTTTAGGGAATCTTTCTCAGGCCTTATATGACGTGAGTAAAGTCGTTATCGAGTCTGTCAGGACGGCTGATAACGCTGGATCCATATATTGTTCTAACTTTGTTTAAATTTAGCAGTGACACCAAGATTTTTTCGCTACGAATAGGACAAAATTAAAAAGTCATTCACAGCAGATTTGTGGCACAAGGGTTGTGAAAAAGAACCTTCATAACAAATGGTCAGGTAGAGAGCTAGAGAACAAGTAGTGTAGTAGAGAACTTAAAGAACAAGTAGTGTGGTAGATAACCCAGAGAACAAAAGGTATGGTAGAACCTACAAACAAGTGATGTGAAAATACTACAGAATTAATGGGGAGTGGGGTAGAGAACCTAAAGAACAAGTTGCGTCAGGAGAGAAAATAGGGAACAAACGAATGGGATCAGAATTTGATCAGTAAGACCAAAGATCTTTGTGATTTCAGCATGGATGGCCACACGTTCACCGATCTTCGCCTTGTCACCGTATCGAATGAACCAACCAGTTTTAAAGGCTATCATTGATCACATGATGTTGACAAAGCTGAGGAAAAGGGTCACTATTAACGGTGTATTTGAGTTGACCATCTTGCTGGGTTAGGAAAAAAAATCAAGATAAACAATGTGAAGGTGAAGCTGACCTGAACGAATCGACCCCTGACCCAGCAGAGGTCATGATCTCGCGGTCGTAACGGTTGTCAGTAATAACGTTTTAATAGTTCTCCCCCCCCCCACCATACACACATACACGCACACACATTTTTCTGTTTAAAATTAAATTTTCTGCCGCGGCTATCATGGGGTGTAACTCTTGTTGCTCTCTGTCCATCCTTGAGCCCTTGTTAATATCCTGGCTGTTGTTCAGATGTCAAGGATGATCGAGGCAGCAGTTTCACGACAGTTCCATACCAAGCGTTACGGTACAACAATCTTCGGAAACTTCGTGAAGTGTGTTTGCTGGCTTGACCATAGCAGCCGCCAGTCCAGCCAACAAAGGTTTAAACGTTGACTCGAGGCGACTCCGTTGAGTTATTCAAAAGCCACATTTATCAAACAAAAAAACAAAGAAACAAAAGAAAAACAATCAGGCTTATGCTGTTTCTAAATATAATCATTCATAATTTAAAATGACTTTTCTTTGTTTTGGAGAAATGAGTTCAATGGTTAATCATAGCTAAAGCGTATTTCATTGCTGACTGCAAACGATTAAGTGCAAGAAATCACCATAATCGCTGAGTTTCAATGAGGAAATGGCGAGCCTAGAACAACATAACCGCCGTTAAAATGCGAAATAAGTGAGTGACGAATTCATTGATTTCATACAATGTCAAGGAGCAGTAATAATCTTTCTGATCAGCATTGTTCGTTTTTGTTTTTTGTTTTTTTGAGGGGCTTTTTATTTAACACGTTTTGACCAGTACTTCATTAAAGAAGGAAAGGTCACATGAACATTTGGATGAGTGGAAACACTGGATTTCAAGGAAAGCATTATTTTATGTTTGAAAGTCTTCTTACATGTTTCTACATAGCTCTGGTTTCCTGGATAGAGAAAAAGGAAATGTCAAAGCCGGAGAAAAAGGGCACTCAGTAAACCCATTGGGAGATTTTGAGATTTTTCGGGTCCGTAAATGACACCAAGAACATAGATACCACTTTCTGTACTGTTCGTTTTCTTTAAAAAGAGAGCTTTTCAAAAACTATTGTCTATCGTTTACCTTTTTCATTGTCTCCTCGGAATATTTTTGTAAAAGTTTATTTATTTTTGTCAATGTAATTATAACCACTATTCTCCATTGAAAAGGAAACATATGATTGAAAAAAATCATGTACATGGGCTGTCATGCCAATGAATAAATTATGCAGGTAAAATGAACTTGCATGTTATCCAAATGTGATATTATTAAAACCTTTTGCTATCTTTCTTCTTCTTCTTCTTCTTCTCCTTCTCCTTCTCCTTCTCCTTCTCCTTCTCCTTCTCCTTCTCCTTCTTCTTCTTCTTCTTCTTCTTCTTCTTCTTCTTCTTCTTCTTCTTCTTCTTCTTCTTCTTCTTCTTTCTTCTTCTTCTTCTTCTTCTTCTTCTTCTTCTTCTTCTTCTTCTTCTTATTATTATTATTATTATTATTATTATTATTATTATTATTATTATTATTATTATTATTATTATTATTATTATTATTATTATTATTATTATTATTAGCACAACTCTTCTCTTATAGTTTACTGCAGCCGTTTGAACCTTTTAGACCTTGCTGATTTGATCTAGAGCACTATCTTTCTCCTCTGGATCTGTGCATTCTTTAAATCTCATCAATTCTCTAATGACTCCTAAATTTTTCCAGTTTATGATCGTAAGATGAGTAATGTATGAAAACCTCTGAAATATTTAATATGATACTCAATCATTCTTCCTGCTAAAAGTCTTCTCTAAAGGAAAAATTTGATGGCTATTTCTTCAATGCGGGATTCTAAAGGTCACTGAATAGGTTTTTTCTTCTCGATCTTTCCCCCCATAATCGTGCGAGGATAAGCTGATCACGCCACTTATTTAGTAAAGATATGATCATTGTTTGAATAAGGTCAAGTAATATGCCCTTCTCTTGTCTTTTCTAAACTCATTTTTTGTCCATTTTTTCTTAATCTGTCCAGATTCCCTAAGCGTTTAGCTCCAGTCTCTTGTGAAATAATTCCATCTGTCCAGATTCCCTAAGCGTTTAGCTCCAGTCTCTTGTGAAATAATTCCATCTGTCCAGATTCCCTAAGCGTTTAGCTCTAGTCTCTAGTGTAATAATTCCATCTGTCCAGATCTCTGTTGTTTAGCTCTAGTGCACAATTCCATCTGTCCAGATTCCCTAAGCGTTTAGCTCCAGTCTCTAGTGTAATAATTCCATCTGTCCAGATTCCCTAAGCGTTTAGCTCTAGTCTCTAGTGTAATAATTCCATCTGTCCAGATTCCCTAAGCGTTTAGCTCCAGTCTCTAGTGTAATAATTCCATCTGTCCAGATTCCCTAAGCGTTTAGCTCTAGTCTCTAATATAATAACTCCATCTGTCCAAATTCCCTAAGCGTTTAGCTCTAGTATCTAGTATAATAATTCCATCGGTCCAGATTCCCCAAGCGTTTAGCTCCAGTCTCTTGTGAAATAATTCCATCTGTCCAGATTCCCTACGCGTTAAGCTCTAGTCTCTAGAGTAATAATTCCATCGGTCCAGATTCCTTAAGCGTTTAGCTCCAGTCTCTAGTGTAATAATTCCATCGGTCCAGATTCCCTAAGCGTTTAGCTCCAGTCTCTAGTGAAATAATTCCATCTGTCCAGATTCCCTAGGCGTTTAGCTCCAGTCTCTAATATAATAACTCCATCTGTCCAGATTCCCTAAGCGTTGAGCTCCAGTCTCTTGTGAAATAATTCCATCTGTCCAGATTCCCATGTTGAGCTCCAGTCTCTTGTGAAATAATTCCATCTGTCCAGATTCCCTACGCGTTTAGCTCTAGTCTCTAGAGTAATAATTCCATCGGTCCAGATTCCTTAAGCGTTTAGCTCTAGTCTCTAGTGTAATAATTCCATCTGTCCAGATTCCCTACGCGTTTAGCTCTAGTCTCTAGAGTAAAAATTCCATCGGTCCAGATTCCTTAAGCGTTTAGTTCCAGTCTCTAGTGTAATAACCCATCTGTCCAGATTCCCTAAGCGTTTAGCTCCAGTCTCTTGTGAAATAATTCCATCGGTCCAGATTCCCTAAGCGTTTAGCTCTAGTGTAATAATTCCATTGGTCCAGATTCCCTAAGCGTTTAGCTCCAGTCTCTAATTCCATCGGTCCAGATTCCCAAGCGTTTAGCTCTAGTGTAATAATTCCATCGGTCCAGATTCCCTAAGCGTTTAGCTCCAGTCTCTAGTGAAATAATTCCATCGGTCCAGATTCCCTAAGCGTTTAGCTCTAGTGTAATAATTCCATCGGTCCAGATTCCCTAAGCGTTTAGCTCTAGTCTCTAGTATAATAACTCCATCTGTCCAGATTCCCTAAGCGTTTAGCTCCAGTCTCTAGTGAAATAATTCCATCGGTCCAGATTCCCTAAGCGTTTAGCTCTAGTGTAATAATTCCATTGGTCCAGATTCCCTAAGCGTTTAGCTCCAGTCTCTAGTGTAATAATTCCATCGGTCCAGATTCCCTAAGCGTTTAGCTCTAGTGTAATAATTCCATCGGTCCAGATTCCCTAAGCGTTTAGCTCCAGTCTCTAGTGTAATAATTCCATCTGTCCAGATTCCCTAAGCGTTTAGCTCTAGTCTCTAGTATAATAACTCCATCTGTCCAGATTCTCTAAGCGTTTAGCTCCAGTCTCTAGTGAAATAATTCCATCGGTCCAGATTCCCTGAGCGTTTAGCTCTAGTGTAATAATTCCATCGGTCCAGATTCCCTAAGCGTTTAGCTCTAGTTTCTAGTATAATAACTCCATCTGTCCAGATTCCCTAAGCGTTTAGCTCCAGTCTCTAGTGAAATAATTCCATCGGTCCAGATTCCCTAAGCGTTTAGCTCTAGTGTAATAATTCCATCGGTCCAGATTCCCTAAGCGTTTAGCTCCAGTCTCTAGTGAAATAATTCCATCGGTCCAGATTCCCTAAGCGTTTAGATCTAGTATAATAACTCCATCTGTCCAGATTCCCTAAGCGTTTAGCTCCAGTCTCCAGTGAAATAATTCCATCTGTCCAGATTCCCTACGCGTTTAGCTCCAGTCTCTAATATAATAACTCCATCTGTCCAAATTCCCTAAGCGTTTAGCTCTAGTCTCTAGTATAATAATTCCATCGGTCCAGATTCCCTAAGCGTTGAGCTCCAGTCTCTTGTGAAATAATTCCATCTGTCCAGATTCCCTACACGTTTAGCTCTAGTCTCTAGAGTAATAATTCCATCGGTCCAGATTCCTTAAGCGTTTAGCTCCAGTCTCTAGTGTAATAACTCCATCTGTCCAGATTCCCTAAGCGTTTAGCTCCAGTCTCTTGTGAAATAATTCCATCGGTCCAGATTCCCTAAGCGTTTAGCTCTAGTGTAATAATTCCATTGGTCCAGATTCCCTAAGCGTTTAGCTCCAGTCTCTAGTGAAATAATTCCATCGGTCCAGATTCCCTAAGCGTTTAGCTCTAGTGTAATAATTCCATCGGTCCAGATTCCCTAAGCGTTTAGCTCCAGTCTCTAGTGTAATAATTCCATCTGTCCAGATTCCCTAAGCGTTTAGCTCTAGTCTCTAGTATAATAACTCCATCTGTCCAGATTCTCTAAGCGTTTAGCTCCAGTCTCTAGTGGCTAATTCCATCTGTCCAGATTCCCTGTTTAGCTCTAGTCTCTAGTGTAATAATTCCATCTGTCCAGATTCCCTAAGCGTTTAGCTCTAGTCTCTAGTGTAATAATTCCATCGGTCCAGATTCCCTAAGCGTTTAGCTCCAGTCTCTAGTGAAATAATTCCATCGGTCCAGATTCCCTAAGCGTTTAGCTCTAGTGTAATAATTCCATCGGTCCAGATTCCCTAAGCGTTTAGCTCCAGTCTCTAGTGTAATAATTCCATCTGTCCAGATTCCCTAAGCGTTTAGCTCTAGTCTCTAATATAATAACTCCATCTGTCCAAATTCCCTAAGCGTTTAGCTCCAGTCTCTAGTGTAATAATTCCATCTGTCCAGATTCCCTAAGCGTTTAGCTCTAGTCTCTAATATAATAACTCCATCTGTCCAAATTCCCTAAGCGTTTAGCTCTAGTCTCTAGTATAATAATTCCATCGGTCCAGATTCCCTAAGCGTTGAGCTCCAGTCTCTTGTGAAATAATTCCATCTGTCCAGATTCCCTACGCGTTTAGCTCTAGTCTCTAGAGTAATAATTCCATCGGTCCAGATTCCTTAAGCGTTTAGCTCCAGTCTCTAGTGTAATAATTCCATCGGTCCAGATTCCCTAAGCGTTTAGCTCCAGTCTCTAGTGAAATAATTCCATCGGTCCAGATTCCCTAAGCGTTTAGCTCTAGTGTAATAATTCCATCGGTCCAGATTCCCTAAGCGTTTAGCTCCAGTCTCTAGTGTAATAATTCCATCTGTCCAGATTCCCTAAGCGTTTAGCTCTAGTCTCTAGTATAATAATTCCATCGGTCCAGATTTTCTAAGCGTTTAGCTCCAGTCTCTAGTGAAATAATTCCATCGGTCCAGATTCCCTAAGCGTTTAGCTCTAGTGTAATAATTCCATCGGTCCAGATTCCCTAAGCGTTTAGCTCTAGTCTAATAATTCCATCTGTCCAGATTCCCAAAGCGTTTAGCTCTAGTCTCTAATATAATAACTCCATCTGTCCAAATTTCCTAAGCGTTTAGCTCTAGTCTCTAATATAATAATTCCATCTGTACAGATTCCCTAAGCGTTTAGCTCTAGTTTCTAGTGTAATAATTCCATTTGTCCAAATTCCCTAAGCGTTTAGCTCTAGTCTCTAGTATAATAATTCCATCTGTACAGATTCCCTTAGCGTTTAGCTCCAGTCTCTAGTGTAATAACTCCATCTGTACAGATTCCCTAAGCGTTTAGCTCTAGTCTCTAGTATAATAACTCCATCTGTCCAGATTCCCTAAGCGTTTAGCTCCAGTCTCTAGTATAATAATTCCATTTGTCCAGATTCCCTAAGCGTTTAGCTCTAGTCTCTAGTATAATAACTCCATCTGTCCAGATTCCCCTTAGCGTTTAGCTCCAGTTTCTAGTGTAATAATTCCATCGGTCCAGATTCCCTAAGCGTTTAGCTCCAGTTTTTAGTGGAATAATTCTATCTGAAGAAATAACAACTTAGGTACCTTGAGTCCCGGTTGGCTCAGACTGAAGTACGTTTCCTGTGTTTTCCTTGCGAGGGTGAAATGTCATGTGGTTTTTTCCCGTGTCTCTTGGACTGACAGATCTCTGACATCTGCCAGGTTTCAAACTGTAACACCTACCGAGAATCATCACCACGTTACCCGTATTGAAAGGCGGTTGAATATATGCATGGGCTTCGTGTCACTTCCCCTATGTATTATTAAACATGATGCAAATTGGCATTTCTCCCCTGTCGTTTCCATCTTTAATAAAGGCTACTGCAGATCCCAAACAGATTTGCATTCAGATTTTCACAATACTTGGTACGGAGCTCCATAGATATGCCCGACAGAAGTCAAGTGTGTTAAGTTGAGTTGACCTAGTGCTCTAAGTGTGGGCACTATGTCCCATTCCTATTCGACTGTCTTTAAGGCTGCCTTTGTTATTTTCCCGTACTTACCTCTGTAGTTGTCGGGAACTGTCTATAGTTCTCTCAACAATTGTCTCTGAAATAGTATCTGTAACTGCCTCTCTAAGTTGTCTCTGTAACTGTCCTTATAGTTGTCTCTCCAACTGCCTCAGTTCGTGTAGAAATCTGTAATTATCTCTACAGTTGTACCTACCATTGCCTCTGTTTTTCTCTGTAATCAGTTTCCACTTGAGAATTATCCTCCATTGTTTTTTTTCCCGCATCGCAGTGAACAGCAATAAATACTATGGCGGTTCCCAGGTAAAATCTTTATGATTTATCTCCCCTGGGGCCAGACGACTGTGCGCGGTCCATACAGCTATCAAGGCTCCTGCGGTTGCCCCTCCTACTCTCTTTATGAGGAGAGAGTGTTGTACTTTCCCTGGATTGGTATCATCCTTTGTCTTCGGCGCCCACAAAAATACCGTTTGTTCATCATCTGGAGACTTTGGTTGAGGTGCGGTGCTCAGTTCACGAGCCAATGATCAGACTTTAGCTAATTTTGGGTTATCTCTTTTCAAAATCCTGATCCAATCTTTACGTAAGGAAGCATGGATCTGGTCTTTCGACAGGTAAAGAAAATCGCGACAAGTCTCTGTAAGCTCCACCCAACAAATAAGAGAACATGTTCAGACAAGCATCATAAAAAGGCTCGTCATTCTGGTTTGCCATGTGTGTATGTCTAGACGTGTAGATATACCCAGTATCAGTATAAACTTTCAACACTTAGAAGCTCCTTGTACAATGCTTGTTGTTTTCAAAGATTTGTAGGTTTTTTTGTGGCACTGTTAGGGTTTCAAGCAGGACATGTTACAATTCACCTGTTCAGAAATTCTGCAGTTTAAACTATGTTTTCCCTTCTCTCCAATCGTGCGAGCTCATCTGGCATGTAAAAAAATACATAGTATCGCCCCTTAAACCAAGTGAAAACGGATTTATTTTGAACAGGGAACTTTAGATAATAGGGGATGCTCATTATTTTTCTGATTTAGATAGATAGATAGATAGATAGATGGATGGATGGATAACCAGATAGATTGATAGTAGATAGATTGGTATATAGATAGATAGATAGATTGATAGATTGGTGGATAAACAGATCGATTGATAGATAGGTAGATAGATAGATAGATAGATAGATAGATAGATAAACAGATAGATTGATAGATAGATAGATAGATGGATAGATAAACAGATAGATTGATAGATAGATAGATAGATAGATAGATAGATAGATAGATAGATAGATAGATAAACAGATAGATTGATAGATAGATAGATAGATGGATAGATAAACAGATAGATTGATAGATAGATAGATAGATAGATCGATAGATAGATAGATAGATGGATAGATTGATAGATAGATAGATAGATAGATAGATAGATAGATAACCCTTGTCTTGACTTATTTTGGTCACTTTTTATTTTAAGATCAGCCAAGATTTGGTTTTCAACTGCCATTAATTTTGCATGTGTTTGAATTTCCTTGAAATACTGTGTAGTTACGGGTGAGTCGAAGAGTGTAACTGTGCTATAGGCTGAGTGAAACCCCTGGAAAGCCTCAATTTTTCGCCATACTTATGTTACCCCTTTCTACAATAGAAAGAAAACGTGCGATGTTACTTTCTCCAAGCAACATTTAGATATGGGTTATAAACGATCTAAAGTTCATCGGCGGAGAGTGAGCTATTAATAGATTTAATGGTTAAATAATATTTATGTAATCTTGTTCGCAATATTTGTTGCATATGTTGTGAGTACAAGTCACTAAAACTCATGTCGACTTCTGAGTTGATCAAGCTGAAAAAGCTTGATTTCTATTTGTGTAGAACCATTAGTGACATGACAATTGTCCTTTTTTTTAAATATCGAAGCTGTTACTCAAAGTAAATGTCATTTTTTAAAAAGTATCAACATATAAAAATGCTCTCTGAACTACAGCTATTTGCCTTCTTTTTATGAAATATCTAAAATTAGCTTTCCCGCAGTAGCTGAATAAGTAGTGATGGTTTTCAAGGTGCTTTGACAGTAAAATTACAGCAATAATTGGGCGCGTATGATCAGGTACTCGCGAAACGAGTGATAACAACCAAATTACATTGTATTCACATGTTTATCTAGACTAGCAGGAACAAGTTAGTCGTTCAGTAATATCCACCCAAAATAATATCATTCGCAAATCACTAAGGTAAGACAAAGTACTGGTTAAAAAGAACAAAAAACTGGTGTAAACGACAAACCGCTGAGGTAAGACAAAGGATTGGTTAAAAAGAACAAAAAACTGGTGTAAACGACAAACCGCTGAGGTAAGACAAAGTACTGGTTAAAACGAACAAAAAACTGGTGTAAACGACAAACCGCTGAGGTAAGACAAAGTACTGGTTAAAAAGAACAAAAAACTGGTGTAAACGACAAACCGCTGAGGTAAGACAAAGTACTGGTTAAAAAGAACAAAAAACTGGTGTAAACGACAAACCGCTGAGGTAAGACAAAGTACTGGTTAAAAAGAACAAAAAACTGGTAATCCGTAAACGTGACAAAACCGCTGAGGCAAGGACAAAGTACTGGGTTAAAAAGAACAACAAAAACTGGTGTAAACGACAAACCGCTGAGGCAAGACAAAGTACTTTGGTTAAAAAAGAACAAAAAACTGGTGTAAACTGGGATAACGACAATCGCTGAGGTAAGACAAAGGATTGGTTAAAAAGATAAAAAAAATGTGTAAACGACAAATCACTAAGGTAAGACAAAGTACTGGTTAAAAAGAACAAAAAACTGGTGTAAACGACAAACCGCTGAGGTAAGACAAAGTACTGGTTAAAAAGAACAAAAAACTGGTGTAAACGACAAACCGCTGAGGTAAGACAAAGTACTGGTTAAAAAGAACAAAAAACTGGTGTAAACGACAAATCGCTGAGGTAAGACAAAGGATTGGTTAAAAAGATAAAAAAAATGTGTAAACGACAAACCGCTGAGGTAAGACAAAGTACTGGTTAAAAAGAACAAAAAACTGGTGTAAACGACAAATCGCTGAGGTAAGACAAAGTACTGGTTAAAAAGATAAAAAAAATGTGTAAACGACAAATCACTGAGGTAAGACAAAGCACTGGTTAAAAAGATAAAAAAAATGGTGTAAACGACAAATCACTGAGGTAAGATAAAGTACTGATTAAAAAGATAAAAAAAATGGTGCAAACGACAAATATGTCACGTTGAGAAGTGAAGCGCTGATCCTAGAAACCCGAAGGTAAAGAAGAGTATAGCAAGTATTACAGCTCGATCTTTTTACATAAACTTCTAGTATCATAGATAACAAGAATTGCTAATAGTGATGCTTACATACATACATACATACATACATACATACATACATACATACATACATACATACATACATACATACATACATACATACATACACATTATTTTACAATCTCAACTGTGTATATCTGCTAATATGAGACACCTAAAACATGCGCCTATTCTCGAACAATGCAATAGCCACACTCCACCACACTGATTCAATCTGATTAACATCAGATTGAAGATGTCTCCTTCTGTGTAATTAAAAAAAAAAAGAAAATTTAGTTCTTTATAGTTTCTAGTTTTTTATTTAAAAAAAATATTATAATAGTGTAATTTTAGAAGTAGTAGTATTAGTAGTAGTAGTAGTAGTAGTAGTAGTAGTAGTAGTAGTAGTAGTAGTAGTAGTAGTAGTAGTAGTAGTAGTAGTAGTAGTAGCTAAATAGTAGTAGTAGTAGTAGTAGTAGTAGCCGTAGTGGTAGTAGTAGTAGTAGTAGTAGTAGTAGTAGTAGTAGTAGTAGTAGGCTAGTAGTAGTAGTAGTAGTAGTAGTAATAGTAGTGGCAGTAGCAGGAGTAGTCTTAATGGTTGCTGATGTTTTGTTTTGTTGTTATTGTTCATGCTTTTGTTATTGTTGTTGTTAGCTGCTACTTACTGGAGTCTGTCATGATGACTAGTCTGAAGTTATGACGTCCTCAGGATGTCAGGCAGATTTTAGAGTTTCTCTAGCTCCAGATGGCTCGTGATCCTGGCAGATTTCTTCCTGGGAAAATAATTTGGTTTAACCACTGAACGGGCAGGTACCAAACAATTTACTAATATCTTTGAAGCTGGAGATAGTTTTCTGCTTCTGTTTCGGCTTTCAAGTAATCACGAAAATTAAGAAATGAAACGTTATAGAATAAATATATCTGTTATCACCCTGTGTTAACTCAGCTTCACTCTGCCAACTGGTCTACACAGTTCACTATGGCGCTCACACAAGGCCGTGAACATTTAGATGATGTCTCAATCTCACGGTCAATCTTCATTAAAAATAATCAGCAACGTAGGTTTTATACAAGACAGAGGCTAATTTCTGGATCTCATCCAAATATGTTATCCGCACCTTCAGCTCTGCCGTCGACCTTTGGTAGAACTGTAATAAAGTAGAAAGATAATAGTCAGAACAGCATCTTGAACCTGCCAATCAAATTGTGGCTGTAACAGAGCTAGTTTTTAGGTGGTTTGATTCTCGTGCGGTAAGCTCTCGCGAATGATTGTTGGAAAATTTATAATTCTTTCTACTCAGGCATGTCATGCTTTTTTTCATTATTGAGATATATCGTACAATTATAATTATGATTATCATTCTTGGTTTTTACTTTTATTTTAAATAGTTTTCGAGTTTGCTATTAAATCCAAATCTAAAATTACACAACACATTTTTACAGAACATTTATGATTTCTATGCGCAGCATAGGCATCAAATGCGCATTTGTCAAAAAAATGTAAAACAAAGAAAAAAGCTATAGATTAAGCTATATAGCAGATTAAGCTATTGGCAGGCATTGTATTGTTATCAGTTTGTTTTTAAAATTAACCTATAGAGTATTTTAGACAGACAAGTCGGAGACGTAACTGGAACCTGAACCTCCGGATAGCAGGAGCTCCTGTTTGATCAATGTTTCTAGTTGCATCTTTGAAAGCTTTAAACTGCAGCTCACATTAAGGAGGTGTGGAGATGTTTTTTTAGGAACCGCAGCGCAAATCTTGTTGATGAAGTTTCTGACAAGATTTAGATCGATATCTCACCTGTCAGAATAGAGTTCCATATCATGACAAAAATCAGCTAAGACAGAAGATCATCTAAGACCGTCAAGTTTTACGCGGGTATTAGTCTCTTAGTCTATAGACA
>JAWDGP010005856.1:0-140000 GCA_033675545.1 Elysia crispata
AGAAAGCGATTTCATTGAAATAGTAATAACTCGTTATTGTAAAGGGCAATATGCCTTAGAAACACCAATGTAATAAGTAAATACAAAACAAAAAGAGAGGATGATTCTAATCCGCCAGAGCAGAGAAGAATGAAGAGACCGTTTATACATGTATAAAGCAATCCTCGCACTGATTCCTTCTAATTCTGTGAGGACTGTCTATTTTCACCTGTTGATGTTTTTGTTATCATTTCATCCTTCATCCTACTCCTTCCTCTCCCTCTCCACCTTCCCCCTCCCCTAAATTTCCCTTGCGCAGGGCTGACCCTCGCCGCCACAGATTCGTGCTGACTGCTGAGTAATGTCTGGCGGGAAGGTCTATAAAAGCGCTCCATAGGCCATAGCACGACACTCCGGGTTTTTAGGGTCCCAAAGAAGCGGTCGGTCTCCCACAAGTTCAATAATTTCCCTCTTGCAGTCGTCCATGTAGGCAGCACACGGCACAAAAAACGAGCAATGCAGCAAATAACGGCATACAATGTTTCGTCACGGCTGTGTCAAGCCGTCTATGGAATGCGCTACTCTAAATTATTGTGTTCAATTTTCTTTGGCACGCCTGAGGTGTGCCGTATGTCGTGTGCTATATGCCGTGTGCCGTCTATGGAGGGTCCGCCTAACAAACAAAAAATTGTCGCCTACTTGTCTGCACGCCGCGCACGATGTTATTTTCATGAATAAAATCAGTTTGAAGTCGACGGTACGCATGTGAGGGTACATGTATTCAGTTATGCCCAAGGACCTTCCGCAGATTAGCGGAGGGAAGAGTTGCCTTACTTTCCTTTTTCAGATCTGGCTCTAATCCACCACCCAAGTACAGTAATATATGGTATGAAAAAAAATTAGTTTTCAAGCACGGCACTTGAATATGGTGATACACATCACTTGAAAAGACGATATATATTGAATGTCGTGTACCTAGCCGACGTACGAAACATGTACGTGTACATAGGACATGTATGGTGTAATGTAAAGAACTATTTTGTTACTTTACGGTACTTGAAGAAGTACGGTAAGATAACCATTTTTTAAAATTACAATTATTATGATTTTAATTGGTATTACGCGTAAAACTAACTTCACGCGACAAACATGAGTTGCATGCACATTAATTTTAATATAAACAATTTCCTGTATAACTGCCATAATTTTTCGCTTTTAATACACCGAGAATGCATGCACGTACTCTTTTCATCACTGAATCTCATTGTTTTAAAACTTGCGAGCGTAACAATGCAGTACATAATAGAATCATCAAAGCGAAAAAAAAATTAATAAATAAATTACTAGACATTCAACCACCACAGGCCCTCATAGTTGTAACGAAATCATTGAGATGTTTGCAAATTGGGTGCGCTCTGAACAAGCCGAAGTACGATAAGTTTTAACCAAACCTAACGCTACGTGTATTTTCGTGTATATTCTTCATTTCACCTGTCTACCAAGATGAAGGTCACAACGCCGACTGGGTGGTGAGGAGTGAGGATTCAAACTCAGGCAAGGTCAGTTTGGTATGCACCGGTTTGTGAATTTCTTCCCACAGAATCGGTCCAGCTTCAAGAATCAAAGTTATGCTTTTGTATCATGAATCGATTACTTACTTGCATAACATGATATATTAAAAATAACTCACATTAAAGACAATCAGACAATCACCCTTACCGTAAAAAATTTGTTTTTAAATGTTCCAGGAATACCATATGAAATTGCAGTTCCACACGAAAACAGAATTGAAGAGGTTCATACCTACACTATAAGAAAACAAAAACAAAAACAACCCAATGATTGGAGAGTTATAGAACGTGGCTACCAAGCTGAGATAAAGCTTGTTGATTTTGGTGTCAGAGGGTATGTGGGATCGTCAGCCCTTGATCATGTGAGCAAATTTTCTATATCTTAAAAAAAAAACAACAAAGGCTGTAAAACTACAATCTAAGAGCCGGGAATGGTTCTCCATAAATTGGACCAGGAGAAATGAGCCATAAATGTTGGTTTTTTTGAGGCTCGAGGACTAAAATGACTCTGATCACCGAAAGCTCAGTTGATACTCATGTAGAAGTTATTAGAAAATGAATTAGTATCCTTACAACTGAACCAAAAGCTTTGGAAAGAAGAGTAACTTTTTTTCTTTTTTTTTTTTTTCAAAGAATTCCTGCTATCCCCACCCCCTCCACAAATGACTAAAATCACAACATGATTGTGCATGGCTGTCGACATTGAATACACAATATTCGGATGCCCCCCCTTTTTTTGCGTTGTTGTTGTTGTTCTTGCCTTTTGTTTTTGCACTAAGAGACTACGGTACGAGAATTTCACCAGCTTCTCAGAATATGAGGGTAACACCTTTTACTTACATCAATGGAAAAAAAAAAAGAACAAGTACTAAAAAAATCGGACCTGCAGATTGCGGTGTGTCGTGCTGCTTTTAGTATTGGTTCTACCCAGCTTTTCGAACAGTATTTGTGATATTGTGCATCTCACAGATATCTTAAATTAAGTTAACAATGAGGTCGATCTACTTCACTGCGATGGCAGTAATGCTATCGATGAGAACCATAGTTACACGAAAACCGATTTAATACGCAAAAAAAAGGATAAACCGAAAAAACTGTATAACCGGTTTCAGTACTTAGAAGTTACAGTTTTCACTGAATCTACTTTCTGTTTCAAAGTCCTTTCGGGAGTTTCGGCAGAGGGTAGCTTGACTGCTGTCCGGCGTTTCATATCCCCACTGTTCAATCTAGATAGAGATATAGATCTAGATTTAGATCATTTGGGCTTTTTCAAGACATTTATTGCAAACCCAGATCTATATAAATACCCTCAATACGTATGCAAGCAATTTAATTTGTTATCTAGATTTATATTTGGGATCTCTGCCAACGTCCAATGGCAATGGAGTCTTTCGAATGTGATGTTGTTGTGATAGGAGCAGGACTATCGGGCCTCTCAGCCGCCTACTATTTAACTAAAAAAGACAGAAGCCTCAGAGTCGTAGTGTTGGAGGCGAAAGGTAAATAGTTATTTTTTTTTTTCTTCTTCGTCTGTTTACTATCGCATAGATAGCCATAATGATAGTATTAGTAAATATAATGACTGACACTCAGGTAAACTTTTGTGTCTTGGTTGATTGTGTAAAATCTAAATTATGGGATATATATAGTAACAAACCTTACTCACATTTTATTTTGACAAGTTGAAAACCCTGTTATACGAACGGAACCCAAGTGCAAATTTGGTGAGGCTGGAGTGCGTGTGTGTATTAAATCTAGGCTTATAAAGCGACTTGATATCTATTATTTTATGTCCATGATCCTAATATATCGTTAGGCCTATAGTTTCTATATATATATATATATATCTATTTCTAAAAAGGGAATTTTGATCTTAAATCCTTTCGAAATTCTGAGCCTAAAAGTAAAATTTAGATCAACATTTATATCTATATCTAAATCTTTAATTTTTAAAATTCTATATTATGACCCATTGCCAAATAAGGCATATCTGTATACGTCACTGCAGTACTTGAGCCATAACGTTATGTCTAAATTACAGTTCTATCTATAATTTGGCACATTTATTAAAATGTAAATAATCAACAGACATGCAAAATTTTATTTTGATTGATCAATTGATTTTTATTTTACAGACTTCCAAACTATGAAATCGATACAAAAATCGACCGTGAAAATCTATCATGAAATAAACCTTACTGGAAACTACACTCCAAAATCATTTTAAGAAGGCTTCAAAGGTTACTTTTCTCTCCTGAGACATTGGAAGGAGTGTAGCCATGGGTTCCAATGCTTTTTTACTGAAAAAAATAGTTGATTATGTCTTACTGGTATTTTAAAAATTCATAACTTAACATAAGATTTTCCCGTCAAATACACCTAGGTGTTTGAATCTACCAAAATCTAATACATGTCTAAGAAACTAGCTCTTTTTTTTTAAACCATGACGAGGAATTCAGTTGGGTTGAAAAATAATCTTAAAGCCCCAAAAAATAAGTGGTTGGGGGTTGAGTCTAGTCTAATTATCGCCAAAGTGCGTTTTCGTGTCAAAAACCGTGAGGAAAGTTATGTGAAAAAAACAAAGCGGACAAAATATTAACAACCTCATTTTTTAAATTAAAAATTCTCTGGATATTTCCTAATTTTAAGATTTCAAAGTTATATAAAAAAAGAGAAAAGTTGTTTTGAACGTCCGTTCGCCTTGTCGGATATTACTTTCGAAAAAAGATCTCATGAGACACGATGACCTTTCGCTTTTTTTCGCGTCAAACTAAGAAAGGCTCTTGAGAGTTAGTCCGACCCGTAGATCTACCCTGCATAACATCGCATTCAAAGTCTCTCAAATCTATCTTTACAGGTGAGTTCTGTTTAACGATAGTTTTTTATTTCGCTGTGACTTCTTTTCTCTTTTCATAACATTAACTTGTTTTTGGATAACTTACTAAAGAGTCAAGGAATTGACTATACTGTCATGGCGTCTCACTCGTCATTTTTGTGTAAGTTACTTGGAAAATGTAGATCTAGATAATTCATCTCAAGAAAAGGCATCCATCAAGTTCTGCATAGTCGTATTCTTTGTAACTTGGAAAGTATTAATATAAATTTTCGGTTTTTCTTATTGTTCTCACAAATATTAGGATCTTCTCTCACTTAACACGATCTGACAAGATTGTTTTCATGTCAAACCATATTTTTCGGAAAAGTTATGAAAAGGTTCAGATTTAAAGAAAAGTCATGGCTTTTTTAAGAAGTGTAGACAATAAAGCTAGAACAGTTCTCCTAACCTTTTGAAATTTATATTTAGTTTTAGAGCCAACATGTTTGTGCATTTATTAGAGCTGTGAGATAACTTTTACAAAATTGAACAGGAATGACTTCTTTTTCAATTTGTGTAAGTTTGATAGATCTAGATCTACATCTTGTTTTTGGAGAACTGCAGGAAACCTGCATTTTTCATTTTGTTTTCTTTTGAAAAGTTCTATGAATGATACTATGTGGCTTTTATATCTACATATATTACAGTAGTCAAAGGTTTAAAGAGAATATGCTGACAAACTTTCCCTGGATTGCTACAGGAAATTGTTTTCTTTGAAACTGATTAGGCTAAATTAAGCAAAATGAAAACTATAAATATCTAGATCTAGATCATAATGCAAAATCCATATATGAGAAAATTGTTTCAGTTTATGACAGGAAAATTTTTTTTTTTAACTCATTCAAGGGTAAGATTGTGCAAAAAATATAAGGGGCAGGATAATGTGCTTGTCTTTTTGTGTAAGTGAACCAATTCCAAGAATAGTAAAAAAATTATTGTATTTTCTCTCCTGCTTCGTTTTTATAAAGTGTGCCAAAACAGCAACTTAATTTTAATGTTTAAATATTGATAACTTAAAGAAGGTTTTCAACAATCTAGATCTAGATCTAGATGCAAACTTTCAAAGGATTTAATCTATAGAGCACTGTTTTCATCATGTCAGATAGCCACCATTCATTAAAGTAGTGCAAGTTCCTATGTCTGGAAATGAAGTTGTTATTTTCAAATATTATTTCTTAAAGTTTATTATATTAGTTGTTGAAATTAAACAGTGAGAAATTTGTAATGTTTTAAGTACCGCTATTGGGAGATATTTCCTTAAGTTTTTGGAAAATTGTTTGGGAGTAGTGGTCCAGTTGTAATGCTTATTTCACAGTCTAGTTTTGATTTCTATGGATAGAATGAAATGCTTTTCATAAATTTAATAAAAATCCACACACCGGATACAGTTTGTTGTTAACATTAAACCATTCACACTGTTTCACAAGATGAACTCAATGCAGCTACCTCTTAATTGGACAATATGCTTAATAATAATGGTTTATCACTCAGGACAACTTTTACCAAAATAGAAGGAGAATTTGAACAATTTTTTTTTTAAGTTTTTATATTATCCAGATGGCAGATGACATCAATCATGCAGCAGACAATAATACAAACCCTTTAAAACGGTTACCAGTAAGCTGGTAAGAATTTTATTCAAATTTTCCTTGAAAAATCATTCAGCATTATTTTTTGTCTAGATATTATGAAGACTATTACATTTACCCTTCTCACAAACAAAATTTTTTGTCTTTAGCACAAGTAATCAAGAGGTCAAGGATTTTTTCACTTCCATCTATTCTTGTTAGGTGTAGCCGTTATTACTGGTATTTGTTAGCATCATGTATGATAGTTATCCATTTTAGAAGTTTCACAATCAAAACAACTCTACTCCACCTATAGTAAGAGCACCACAGAAAATTAAAAGGTCAATTTAATTACTATAAAGTCCCTTCATGCACACAATTTTCCATTTCTTTTTTTATTAAAAAACAAAAAACAAAAAAAAAAACATCTTTTGGAGGAGAAATTGTGTAGACTTGACTCCTCCTTTTTTTGTTGTTGGTTCAGTTTCTACTCAAGTGTTATTAGTCAAGAGGCTTAAAAGAATCTAATCCTGATTTTCGTCTCTAGAATTGCTTTTGCATGATTTTAGATTTGTCTTTAGAATACAATTTAAGCCGTTTAGAATGGTACCTTTCAATAGTCTTTTTCTTTCTTTTTCAGTGAACAGTTTTTCATGAATTTATGGCCAAAGAAAAAGAAGCTTGTTCGTCCAAAGAAAACATCCAAAAGCCAAGCATGAGGCAGAATACCGTGCCAGGCTAAAGACAGATGCTGAAAATGGGCAGCCTATTGCTTGAAGCAGAAATCACTGGTAAAGAATTGTTGGGGCAACTTAAAGCAGGAGCAGGAGCAAAATATAAAAAAGCAGTATGACTATGAGATACAAATTGAAAAAGTCAATGACTCCACTAAAGTGTGCCTGAAGCTGAAAAATATTCAGCTTGAATGTTACAAATCATTTACATTGTAGTTGTGAAGCTAAAATTTTAATTTTATTTGGTCGATTTTTCTTTAGTTGAATCTACAAAATATGTTTGTTGATATTGTTTACAGAAATGCGTAGTATATGATTCAAATTTAAGGCGGTTCCCTGATACCTGAAGAAAAATTCTTCGTCAGTTCTGTTAACACTTTTGACTTTCAAAGCATATGATTTGAAGTTTTTAAAATTGACTTATCATCAAATAGTAGTTGCTACAAGGCTTCTCATTTCATCTGGGATGCAGGACATATTACGTGTTTAGGTGTCAATGAAAAGCCCAATTTAAACACATCTTATCAAGAACATTTCTCAATGCAAATTAGAATGATGAAAGGTCAGTTGAAATGCATCTGATGCTTTGTGTCATGAATGAAATTTTTATTCTTGGTGGATTGTATGAAAAAATACTTAAGTGACCAGTTTGGTGTATGCATAGTTCAATCTCATTTGATTTAAATAAATGTGTACTTCATAAAATCATATTTTGAATAAGAGTTGTAAATTTTCATGCTATAATCCTAGCAAATGTATATATTTACAAAAAGGCCCATTCTTTGCAACTTTTTTAAATGAAGGGGAAATATCAAATTGGATGAAGTGATTATCATTATGATTTCTAGCTTTTTATTTCTGTATGACATACATCTCCTCTTCTTTGAATTATACGAATTATATGTCCACTGCTTGGAACGTACTAATGTGTCAAAATGCTTGTTTTTAGATAAAAGAGCAATACTGTCTACAATAAAGTATACCAATAATTTATTTTGATTTTCATGATGCAACATAATTTCAATAAACTTTCTTTGCATAGTTCTTTATTTTTTTAAATCTTTGACATGATCAGTGTTATGGAATTTGCTAAAGAATTGCAGTTCATTGTTTATCAGTTTTTTCCTTTGTTCGTTTTTGACCTGACAATTTTTCATGAAAATTAAAACTTAACAAAGATATTGACAAGAAAATAGAACCTCTTACATTAATTTTTTTTAAAATTCATTCACAAGTCTCATTCTTGAGTAGTTGAACTTATTAGCAGAGAGTGGCGTGACTTCTTTACATTTTGTTTGTTTTTTAAATACATTTTTTGTGTTTATGTAGTTTTTTATAATGGTACAGCATAATGAATAGAAGGATACAAATAAATTTGAACACATTCCCAAACAATAACCCTGATGGATAGGCAATTTTAGACTAAAGGAACATTACATGTAGTACTTAATGATAAATTAATGAGTCTGTGGAGTACTTCCAAATAGTACAGGGTCTAATATTTTTCATAATTTACTCTTACAATATATAATCCTTTTTTTTTCGTGTTATTTTACGTATCAAGGGCAATTTCTGGCTAGAATGAAGAATAAACATCTTATTTAAGCTTTTATCCTAAGTTAAAAGATTATTGCAACGTTTTTTCGCTTTAAGTGTATCCAAAATATGATTATTTTTAGAGTAAAATATCAATAACTCCGTTTAAATATTGCGTAATCAATCAAGGGTAGTAACTCTGCCAATACTGAAGTAATTATATAAAGAAGTATATGATATCTTCAACAAAGGTCTATACTACAACTTTGCTTCTTTGAGTTATATAGAAATGTCTCTAACTTTCAAGATAAAGGCATGCCACATGGGCGTAAAATCATGATAGATCTAAGCTACCTGTATTTGGCAATGGGTCATATCTAGATCACCCTAGCAAACTAAAACGAGATCTAATACTCTAATTGAGAATGGGCTAACTAGATCACTCTAGAGATCTAAATCGAGATCTAATACTCTAATTGAGAATGGGCTAACCTCCTAGATCTAGTTTCGACAGTCCAACTTAAAAATCAAAACAAACATTCTGTTTGTTTTGCATTGAAAACAAACACAGATTTGTAGGGCTAATTAAAATGTCTACCTAGCTGTATAGATTGTCTTGCATGCTTAATAGCGTTTGTATAAGGTTTTAAAATATCATTTTGTAAATCCATAAATGAACTTTGGGATTTAAAAATATGTAAAATCGTGTGATCTAGAGCAGCATTTCCATATTTTTTTTATTTTATTGGCGGCCCAAAAAATCGGATGACCCATAGCACGTTTCAGGTTACGATCTTTGTACTATGATTGTAGGTTTAGACAAATGCGCAATTATGAATTGTTGCAAGGCAGTTCACCTTTTTTATGGGAATTCATAGAAGACTTCAGAAGTGTTTTTTGACAATTTGGAAAGTAAAGATTTAACTGACTTCCCAAATATACCAAAAAAAAAAAAAAAATTAAATGCTTATATGAAAAAATCAAAAGCTACACTTAATTAGCTCTATGCCTTGATATATCTGAAAAAAAATAACTGGCTTTTTTGCTGCAGCATGGATTCATTCTTCATCTTAATTTTACACTATGTTCAGTTCAACTTCAAGTAACATGAAAAAAATGTATGATACTCTAGAGCTATCTTTACTGCACTAAACAGAGACTGGGTGCCATTGAAGACCAGACTGATGGTGGATGGGGGTTGTATTTGTCAAATAATTCAACAAAAAGGTGCAGTAATTATCTTGACCTAACAACTAATGGACCATGACCTTGAAGGCAGTGTGAGAGGCACCTTTTGCTAGGTGCATAAAATACTAAAATAGCATTCATAAATTTATACCACAAAAACACTTATTTTTTATTAGTTCATCCTTTTTCTCAGTCTCTAGCTTCCATTTTAAATCTGTACAGATTTACATGTGAAGTCTCATCATGTTAAAGAATGCCAAGACTCCACTTTTCGTGAGATTAAATTTTTCCATATAGAAGAAGTTATAGAGTTTAATACCAAGTAGTCTTTGGAAAATTGAAAGCTATGTCTCGCTCTGATTTGATAGGTAAGCAGAGAATCAACATTGTCAGTAAGATCCGAAACCCTACATAGCAATAAAATAGGTGTAATAAATTCATCCTGGGAGATCCTGTTCTTTTCTAACGCTTCTTAGCCAAATGGAAGACACCTCTGTAAAAAGATTAATTATAAACACAATAATATTGGAAAAGGCCAAGCAACTTTTTTGGCCATGTGATGAAAAGAGAGAATGTGGAATATTTTATGAAATGGATTGATGGATGAGAAATGCTTAAGGGGAAGACAAGGACAGAAAATATATATATATATAAAACACATATAATTCAAGATTACAAAAACTATTACAAGTGTAATTCGATTATAAGTGAGTTTTATATTGTGTACAGATCGGATTGGCGGGAGAACCTTAACTCGACAACTTGCAGCTGCTGATGGCACCAGAGACTTTTTTGATATTGGCGGTGAATGGGTTGGCAGGTAAAAATTGTTGTTCAGATTGTTTTTCAGTAATTCCTTTAATGGAGGGATTTGGGTGTAGGGCAATTTTCAAAGACCCTTAGGGTCATTATGAAAACGACAAGTCAGAGGTGCTCAATTCATACCTGCTTTAGTCACGTTATAAAATGGCTTATAGAAAAAATGAGGGGGATGCTGATATACTATGAAAGGAAAAAGCATCCTTTGCGGAGATATCAATTTCTTGCATAGAGGCATTATTAAGACATTCAACTCTATAAGAAGATTTTAAACAACAGGCCCTTTTAAGTCTCTTGGGAACGCTTAATTCTGGAAAATATTGTCTGTTGTAAAATATGATTTAACCACTACCACCAAACTCTGCCTGTGTATTGTATGCTTCTCAAATTGAATGAACTTTTGAGACTAAAGAATAGTTGGGTGCAAATTGTGTGCTAAATTTATCAAACAGGTTTATGACAGCATATAACTCATGCCATCATATTTTGAAAACTTTTCTACTTAGCTAAGCAGCAAATTGTTTATATTATGAGATTCCAACTAATTTTTGCAGTAGTTGTCTCCTTATTTAAGTCCCATCTTTAAGTCAGACCCATATAGAACATATACACAAGCTGTCTTTGAGTATGCAACAGTATCTCATGCCATTTGAATAAATAAAAAAGAAAATCATTGTTCTTTAAACCAGTAAATATGTTGATTACATAAACAGACAAAGTTGATACATGAGTACAGTTAAGTCATGCTCACTTTGCATTTTAATAGAAAAGAAAAAGGTCAAGATTTGTCTGGCAACTTTAACACTGTGAATCAAAATGATGTCGATAGACTTATCTGCTGTATGGCTCCCTAATAAGGTTTGGTAAAGGAAGAGTTAGAAGGCAATGGCTTTGTTTAGTTGTTCTCACTTTGTGTCAGTATTCCAAATCATCATTAAAGCCAGTTGAAATATTAATTAGCAGCATTGTACTAAAAAAACACCTCACTTTGTAATGGACAATGGTTGGAGGTTAATGAAACAAAGGGAAGTGTAAATCCAGCGACAAAGCTATAATGTCATAGACTAAGTATGAATTGGTTTGATATTTTTTAGGCATGTCAACCTTGAGGGAAAAAAAACAAAAAAAACCCAAAAAAACTGCAGGTACTCAGATTGAGGAAGGAAAAACAAGGAAATGAAAACGAAATTTACAAAACAGGGCTGATGATCCCAATGTATTGAGTGATGGCAATGAGGTTAAAAGCACTTCTTAGGATTAGATAACATAGCAAAGAAATAAGCTAACTTCATGCATACAACACTGCTCAAATATGTCTCGGTGAGTATGAATCATCCATGCTATAGCTGAAACACTGGCAACTGAACATGAGGATTAGTAGGGAGCATTTACTTTGAGATCAACATGTAGACCTCTTATCTCTGGCTGTAAAATTTATATTGTTACTTCTTATATTTTCCAGACCCCAGCCTCATATGCATTATCTTCTCCAAAAGTTTGGAGTTCATACCTTTAATCCTATAGTTCCACCTGAAAGCAATGGAGATGTTATGAAACATTCTGATTTTTCATGGCAAACTCGTCTTGATTTATACCAAGTCATTTGGAAGGTTTGTGCAGAAACTATTAAAAATTTGTTATGACTTATCTGCTAGATGAAACTTTTTGAAAATGTCATCTAAATAATTTGAACACATGTTTGCCTCTTACAGTTTGTGATAATCTGTATGCTATCAGTTTACTTTGATGTCTAACTTTTTAATAGGCTAAGATTTTGTTTGACAAATTAGAATCCAACCTTTTACTGATTTTTTGATTTAACAATTTTCTGTTAAGGAAAAGAACAGTTTTGTTTCATTTTATGCCATTAGTTATGTTTTATGATAAGAACTTGATTTATCCCCCTTTTTTACTCTCATCAATTTTTTGTAAATTGAGGCTTTTTCTAAAAGACTCAATAGTTTAACAATAAAATAAGTCAATGTTACATGCAACAACTTCTTTATTAGCTGGAGAGTCTGAGAAAGAAAATATCATCAGATGGTGCAAACAGCTCTTCCCTTGCAGTGGAATGTGATTCTACTTTGCTTTCAAGTTACATAGAACAGAATCTTTGGACACAAGGTAGTTTTTACCTCTTCTTTACTTTTTTGATGTTTTGCTTTCTGTTTTAAAAAACATACATAGCTGACAGTTTGTTTTAGCAATGTTGCTATCTTGAGAGAATGTGAAAGAGAGTTAAATGAAAAATATGTTTTTTGAGGTAACTGTGAAAAAGTGACACTGTAAAACATAAAAAATCACAAAAAGCATTCG
This sequence comes from Elysia crispata, assembly GCA_033675545.1. NCBI lineage: Eukaryota > Metazoa > Mollusca > Gastropoda > Plakobranchidae > Elysia > Elysia crispata. Next base: position 12,587 of record JAWDGP010005856.1, read on the forward strand.
ATAGTTACAGGATTAGAAACTTCTGCAGGCAGTTTCGACCAAGACAGACCTAATGTGTGAAGGTGCTGAAATAAGACAATTTTGGAATTTAAATTATCTGCTGAGCAGCTATTCCTACACAAAACTTGTACAATAATTACTGTCAATGAGCTAGCACAAAATGACATTAAAGGAGACAGTCGTTTGCAAGTATTGAGAAATAGGCAATGGGTGTGATTAAACAAACAAGGCAAAGTGCACAGTCCATTGTCAAGCTGTGTATTAGCTAGGTGTGTGTGTGTCTGCATTTCTGGGTTAAACTGTTGCATTTAAAAAGATAAATTTGAAGTGAACTTTATATTTTGTCATTACTGAAGCATTAATTAAAGATGTTTGTAAAATCTACACACTTTTATCAGTGCCAGGAAAACTCAACCCCTCCCTCTTCATTAAATGATGCAAATCTTTTGGTTTATTTAATTTTAATGTTAGAGGGGTTTTCAGGTTTTGTATTATTCATTCAATTTGCTATTCCTCTTTTATGCACAAGGGCAATAAATCTATAACTATAGCAAATTTCTCTAAACACATGGTATACATAAAGGCACATATAATTTTCCTTTCTTCAAAATTTTACATGTCAAATTTATAATTCTATTATTGCTGTGTTTTTTTTTTCCTCCCATAAAAATTAAAACTCAGAGGCCAAAAAGATGCTTGATGCAGCCTGTAAATGCATGTTCAGCCTGGCTCCATCAGAGATGAGTCTACTCTACTTCCTGATGTATGTAAATGCTGCAGGAGGGATGGAGATATTCCTTCATCCATGGGAATACTCAGGTGGAGAATGTCGAGTTAAGGTAATTTGTGCATTTTTTTTCCCCAAGCATCCAAATAACATTTTTGGGTCAGATCAATTGAATATATGGCTGAGTGCACAATATACTTAAATCAGTTTTCGAATAAATGGTCATTTGAAAGAAAAAAAATTGAGGGGGGGGGGGGGTGTGTGGGGGTGTGGGGGTGGGTTGAGAGACAAGAGGGAAAAGGAGTTGTTGTTGTTCCAATTCCTCAGACTTGAGGAAAGAAAGCCACTGGCGACAAGAGAGATTTTAAAGAGTGATCACTGGCTGTGTCTAAAACATAAGGAGACAAATCTCTCAGTGCAAGATTATGCTATCATCTTTGCTGTAATTTCAGGGAGGAGTCCAACAACTGTGTCACCATTTGATGCAAAAAATCGGAAAAAATTTTGTGTATCTCAAGCAACCAGTAACTGACATTATCCAAGTGAGTGATGTTCAAAGGACAAAAGACTTAACAAGTAATAGATTTCAAAATAATTTTTAGTTGCAGTGCAATACTTAATTGAATGATTGAATGAATTTGAAGGTTGTTTTTTGCAAATTAACTCACTTGCAGCTGAGGGTCTGGTAATAATTTGAGCGCCCGTGCCTGGGCTTTTTTGGGTATTGTTAAAAATTTGTGAAAAAACAACAAATCAATCTTGATCAAATTTTATTACAAATAATAACAACACATGCTGGTTAATAAAATAAACAAAAGAATATTTTTTAAAGATGAGTTTCATGTAATTTTTCTAAAACGCCACAAATTTTCATTTATTAAAATTTAGATCTAGATCTAGATTCAGAACCATCCTTCTTTGAATCACTACTTTCATCAATTTCCTGATTTAATCATCTTCACTCACTTCTACGTCACTATCACTTTCGTCTGATTGCTTAAATACTTCAAAAACGTTTGTTCTTTTTGATTTATTAATCCGTTTAGAAATTTCTCTTTCCGAACTCTGGAGGAGTTGTATCACTTCCTGACATAAACAAAAAATTCGAAAGTGTATTGATACGAAACTTGGCTTGGATGAGAGAAATGGTTATGGTTATACAACCCTTACGACGTTTCCTGTGGCTTTAGCGGAATTAGGATAGGAGTTATGTGGGGTCAAAGTCCATCACATAGAGGTCACGGGAAATGCCCCAGCTAACAAGAGGCCTATCCTGTCACTATAAGGGGAAATGCCTCAAGTTGGTTAATATAGCCTTTATTTTACCGCTAGGTCATGCAAAAGACTTACCTAACTTTTTTCTTTTTATTTGTTTGTAATATAATGTCAGTCCTTTTGCATTCTCTTATCCTCATGTGGAGACTCCTTTGAGTCTTTTTCTGGGGCCTGATGACAAATTCTGGATTCTTGCCAGGCAAAAAATGCCTCCGTTCAGCATTTATTAGACTCCACTAAAGGCTAGCATTGCTTTCTCTGAGCTCCAATCCTTTTCTCTTCTCAGCAAGTTTTTTTTTTTTTTTTGATTTGCTTCAATTGCTGTTAGGGGCGGTTAATTGATTCTCTTTTACAGAGAAATTACTCAATGCATTATTACCCTTATCATGTAAATTTTGATACTCAACAATACAAAACTTGATACCCTTAGATTAAGGAGGGACTTCAGCAAATGAATATTTTTAGGAACACTTGGTCTGCTCTTAGACTTAGCATCCTGAGTGTACAATGTGACGACCAACCATCTATGTGTTCCTATTAACTGCCTGTTTAGCTGACGATAAAAGGCCCCTTGCTTGGGGAGTTGCCATTTTTTAATATGAAAATAAAACAATTTAGAACTTATTAATTAAACAAAAAATCCTTTCATTATTTCAGCTATATTTGTATTTGATAAAAATCTCCTTTGGCTTCACATCACCGACATATGTGCTTGTATGAGGCATCCTGGTCATCTTAGTCGCAAATTGCTTAGAATTGTTTGAGTCTTAAACCATTAAAACTAGAAATTCTTTGTTTCCTGTAAAAAAATTAAATGAGTAAAAGTATCACTCAAAGACTTTGTTTTTCAGATTTTTGAATGGTGAACTCCTTTGAATCAGTTTGTTTCTGAGATTTAAAGAAGAATCTCTTGTAGAGTTTTTTTTTTGTTAAATGCAAATCCATTCTCTTGCGGTTGTCAATAGTTTGTGCTTATAAATATGTACTTTGTTGGACTGAACTTTTCAAAGTTAATCAATCAACCAGTCAACGTCTTTCAAAAGTTTTCATATCCTTGGTGTTTTTTAATTTTTGTGCCAACGTATGTTAGCCATGCTGCTTAATTAGTTTCATTGTCTCCCCCCCAATAAAAAAAAAAGTTGATTAAGAAAAGAGAGAGAAAAAAATTACTGAATGGTTTCAGACCAATTTAAACACAGTAAAATGTCTTAAATCTGTATAAAGAAAATGGATCTAAATTAGAAATATTGTACAAGGCATAAGTTGTACACCTGCTTTAAAACTTTTAATAATGTTAATCAACTTGTTGTGGATGTAATATGTTTACAATTTAATCAACTTTTGAACAATTTTTCCTTCAGTCTATAGAGGGTGCCCGTATAGTGACAGGAAACCAGATGCAATTGCTCTGTCAGCGAGTGATAATAGCGATTCCCCCCCATCATGCAGGTAAAAGAAAGCTTGTTTCAACCTCTCACCATGTTAGTCTTTCTTGGGGTCATTTCATTTTACTTTGAATTTAAATTTAGAGCACACGTCATATATATTTAAAAAAATAACAGTCAAAGAATGGTCTTAAAATTAGCAATGATTGACTCTCCAGTGGGCATAAGATCCTCTCTATTGCAGGTTTGCTCCTTTCCCTTGATTTCTATTTCTAATCGTCTTTTTTTATTAATTTAACTAGCTTCAGTATCAATAAATCTTGATTCCTAAAAATTATTTTGACGAAAACCAAAGGGCCCATTTCATTGTGTTCAGTAGCATTGAACTGGTAATTTTTACTGAACAATCAATCTTATTATTTGAAAAGATCAAATTAATTTTTTCTTGAAATCTGATTCATTTGGAAAGACTAATATTATTTGTTTGGCCAAGCTAATGAACAGTTTAGTATGTTTTATATTGACATGAAATGTGGATGGGCATGGGGCTCAGATAGGCAAAAATATAAAAAATGACTGAGTCCCATTCAGACTACATATTTGTAAATGAGAATTCGTTAGATTTTAATATCTCATTGTCAAAATTAAAAGCAGAAGCTTTTTATTTTATTTTATTCAATGTGTGCGTGTGTGTGTGTGTGTGCGTGCCTGTGTGTGTGTGTGTGTGAGAGAGAGAGACACACACACACACACACACACCATGAATATTTATGATTTCACTAAGCTGCTTTGATGTTCAGAAATCAGGATAAAATGATGAACAATGACATTATTTTATTTGAAAAATTTGTTTCTTGTTTGCCAGTATAATTTGTTACCGTGAAGGTTGATTTTATTTTTTCTTACTTAGCTCTGAAGTTAACATCTAAGTAATCTGCAGCTTGTTTGAAATTTAAAGTAACAGGCACAGGACAAGATGTCTTCAAAATGTTCAAATTGACATCCTATGTGAATTTTCTTTTTAAATTTATTGTCTTTTGGCAGCTGCAATTTCATATCAACCTCCCATGCCGCTAACAAAGAAAGGACTTTTGCAAAGTGTTCCCTTGGCATTTTTAGTAAAATTTATCATCACCTATGATGAGGTATGGTCTGCTGATTAATATTTTTTGTCATGGTAGGATGAATTTTTCATCTTCTTTTTTTTCTTGTACTCGATCTTGTTCTTTTTCCTTCATGAGCATCAGGGGCTGTTGGGTTTAAACATTTGCAGTGATATCCATCATGAGATTCTAGTCCCACACCATTAATGGGCAAATTAGTTTCAGTCTTAACCTGACTGACAGACGCTTGTATGATTGACAAAAAAGGCCTGATAGCACTTATAGAAAAAGAAATAAAAAAAATCTTTTTTCTTCTACCTCATCTTTTTCTTTTTCTTCATATCTTCTTTGTGATACTCTTATTACTTACTCTTCATTAATGCTTATTTGTTCATCATTCTTTTTAAACAAAGTGATAACTATATTAACATCTCCTTCTAGGTATCGATTTGTCTTAAACAATACAACCTGGCATATTACATATTTAAGGGGAGATCTCTGCCTTTTTTGTGACTGTCTGCATTTTGTTGAATTTTCATTTTCGTAAAGAATTTATTTGTTTGTTCCATGGTTGTTAAATGAAGATACTTTATATAATACCTTGATATTTTCTTAGGCCTTCTGGTTCCATAAAAATGGAAAACGCCAATATGGGTTTCAGGCAGTTCTGAGTGATGCTGGCTCTCCTGTGGGTGTAGTCTATGATGCCACATCTGGTAGGGGAAACCCAGCTCTAGCTGGTTTTGTCTCAGCTTCTGTTGCTGCTGATAATGACGTGAGTGAATATCATAAAGATCACGAAAAAGTGCATTGTCTCTACATATTTACGACAAATATCGAGATTCTAAACCAGGTTTTTTTTTAACTATTTACTCTTAATTTGAAATTTCTGAACAAAATTATCAATTATGAGTTATGAAAAATCAAATCATAAAGTTCCATTTTCACTATGAGACTGAGATGACTGTGATGATGATTACTAGTCACAAAACTAAATGCAGAGCGTCATCAGGTAAAATCTTTAGTCAAGGCGTCATATCAATTATCAATCCCAGAGGGAAAGCTTCTTTTGTGCAGATCCAACTAATGTATCTCTCAAGGGCCAAAATAAATTGTACACAAGAACTTATCGAGGCATGAAGTTTGTCCAGGGATGCCACAAAATGAGATGTTTTTCTACAGACGACTGCTTAGGAAAATGCCATTTTTGTCAAGAAGGCTTGAAAACCTTTGCATTTAAAGTTCTTTTACTTCTGAAACAATGTGAAAGCTAGAAACTAGGGCAGTATCTCGTTTTGTGACATAACTGCACATATTTTATTGCGTCTGATTTCCATCTGTCACTCTAACTATTGAAATAGTACTGCACCTGCCAAAATAGGACGGCAGCTATCTTATTGAGTTTTTACGGTCAAGTTGCAAGCAAAAAAAAAGTATATATGTATATGTTTCGTTAACCATACCAAAGCATTTGACAGAGTACAACATGATGACATAATCAAACAACTAACACAGTTAAAGATAGATGGAGCAGATCTACGAGTGATCAAAAACATGCGCTAACAGACAACAGCCATGCGAGGCAATAGAGAAATCAGCTCATTTGAAAAAAATAAGGCGTGGTGTCAGACAAGAATGTGTGCTTTCCGCAGACATTTTCTCTCTCTACATTGAAATAATCATGCGAAACCTGGAGGGATACCCATAGGTGAAAGTAGGAAGGCCCAATATAAATCACTTGAGATACACTGATGACACTGTTGAATTGAAGAGAATAAAGAAGACTTGCAAAAATTTTTAGACATTGTTAAAGAAGAAAGCAGAAAGAGGGTTGGAATTGAGACAAGAGACAAGTAATGGTCCTCAGTAGAAAAACTGAAATCACTTCAAGAATAGTGCAGGCAAAAAAGAGTTTCCAGAGAATGAAATTGTTACTAGCAAATTAATACCTTGCTTTGCACAAGAAGAAGAGCCCTGGAGTGCTATGTTGAACTTATTCTGATGTATGGATACAAGGCCTGGACAATTTCAAAACAGCTACAAAAAAAACTGGAGGCAACAGAATTGTGGTCCCAATGGAGAATGCTACTAATCTCATGGACTGCAAAGAAATCAATCGAAGCAGTGTTACGAGAAGCTGACACAACAAGATACTTAAAAACAGAATATGTAAATGCCAAACAACCTTCTTTGTGCATGTGACAAGAAGAGAGAAATCAGAGCATCTTGTGGCAACTGGAATGATTGAAGGAAATTGCAACAGGGGAAAACAGCAGGGAAATAGTTGAAAGACTAATAAAGTAGCTCATAGTAGAACAAGCAACAGATATACTGAAAGCGACTATGGATAGAAATCTGTGGAATGTCATGATCTATATATATATATAGATATATATTTAAATAAAAAATTCCAAAGCTTGAAAAAAATCCGAATAGAAAAATTTAGAATTTCATAATATGCTGAATAGTCCATCAAGAGATTAGGGTGTGGGTTCGAATCCTGGCGCTATACAAAAAAAGAAATAAAATAAAATAACAGGAAGACAACTGGGAATCATGACCTGGGTGTAGCCCGGCCCCATTAGAGTGTCAGAAGTTCAGGGCCAAAACACTTGTTACAAGGGGGTTTCTTCTCTGAAGACTCTCTGTTATCTGGCTCCCCAATGAGTTTCTACCTACTCTGAACAATTTTCTTTCTTTTTTTTATTCTTCCAGCCTAAAAACAGAAAAACTGCCATTCTCAAACTGATCGAGAGACACCTTGGCCCAGAATGCTACAGGTTGCTCGAGTTCAGCCAGATGGATTGGAGTCAGGAACCGTACAACGGTGGCTGCTTCTTGAAAGCTCTGATGCCTGGAACAATGACATATTTTAATAATGAAATACGAGAACCGTTTGACAGGTGTGGAAACAACAATCATACAGTTATAAATAAGAAGGAATAGTATTCTAATACATGTGCTTCACAGCCAAAGTATAATCCCTGTACACAGTGTTACACTTAAAGACACTCAATTAAATGATCTTTGGTTCTGTAATGTTATTTTTAAGAATTTAGTAACATTGAAAATTTTTTAAATTATTTGCCAGTCACCAAAAGTAGATTTATCTACACTTGGTCAAATAAAAATTGATTTATAATTAGGAAGTCTGCTGTGAAAGGAAGTCTTGGTTTTTTTTCCCTTCTAAATATTCAATTTTCAAAAGTAGTAGAAAAAGGTGGAAGCTTTATGATTTTAATCAACTTTTTTCAAATGATTGATTTTTTTTCCTATTAAGATTAATTTCTTTATTTGCTTGCTACTGTATTTAACAAGACTTTTAGCTTGTTGCAAAGAAAGTTAAGAACTATATTTTAAGTCCGAATGCCTGCACCTTAAGTGGTAGTATAAAGTCAATTTCCTGTTTGATATCCCAGAAAGATGAGTGAGTATAACGAAACTCATTTATCTCCACTTGCATCATTTGTTGATGAAATTTGATTCATATATCTTTAATTTTTTTGCATTATCTTTTTGCACTTAGGGTTCATTTTGCAGGCACAGAAACTGCCACTGTGTGGTGCGGCTTTATGAATGGAGCCATCCAGTCAGGATTTAGAGCAGCAACAGAGGTGAGTTGTATTTATGTTCTAAAACAATTATATAGATTATGGGCTTGACCAATTGTTATTGTTTACAACTATTGTAAATAGCTGTGATTTATAGCTGAAAACTCCCATCAACTTACACTAGAAGATTTGCTAAAAGGGAAATGGAAGAAACAAATGTGCATTTCTTTGAAGATAATAAAAAACTGCAGATCTTTCCAGCTAATGTTAGTACTGCAGGTATTTATTGAAAGGAAACTAACCAAATGTTGTGGCATGTTTAAAATGATTTACCTTTAAAGAGTCTTTTCCAAATATCGCAATTATTATACTGTTTTTTTTTTTTAAGTATTTTCAGTTGTGTTCTATTGTATTAATCTATGGTAAAATTGATAAACTCCAAATATAATTTTCCTCTCCAGGTCTTATATCATCTTCGGCCTCTGATTGTCTCCTCCCCATACCCAGAGACTCTTTGTTTTGAGAAGGATGGGACATTCAAAAGGAAAAATAAAGGGAGGAACCAGTCTTACTCTAAATGGTTGCTATGGGGACTTGGTTGTTGTGGACTTCTCTCAGCAGCCTATTTCCTCTCAAAAAGCGCCCGCTTCAATCAAAGTGGCAATATTGCTCACCCTAGCACCTTTGTAAAAAACATACGCCTTGTATTTGAATCTCCCCATTGATATAAGATATGGATTGTTCTGAAAGTTGTAATTTAGATTATTTTATATATAAATTACATTATATGACGTAACATAGATACATTTTTTATCATGAAGAGACTTAGCTTTAGGAATTGTTGAATTTATTGCATGTAATTCGTGATTGCTGAGAGGATTTCTTATTTTTTTTTTGTATATTTTGATACTTTGTGAGTACAAGTGCTGTAGATATAATAATTAGAAAAATTGATGATCTGTAAACTAATATTTTCATAATTAATATTATAACAAGATGAATGAAATTTTTATTGTTTATTGTAGCACTTGTGGTTACAACTGTCATACTGATACCTTAAGTCTTAAGGTCTTGTTTCTTTGCCCATTTTATTGTTTTCATATTTATGTTACGATCAGAGAAGAAAAATATAGCTGTATTATTATTTAAACACTTTCAGTGTAAGACTTATTCTGTGAAATCTTAATTCATGCTTATTAGCAAAACTCTGAATAAATCTGACTCAAGGATTTTTTTTTAAAGACATTTCTCAAACTTGATTTAAGTAATAGAACCCACTTTGAGAAAATAATGCTGATTGTTTACATTGCAGCAATAAGTTTTTATAAATTTCAACCCTACACAATGACTACCTGTAGAATCTACAACTTTTGTTGAAAAAAAATGTGGAACATGCTGTTGAGGTTTAAGTTTTCATGGCAAAAATACTTTGTGCGAGTTACATCTTGATCCAGACATGCAGATATATATCTCAAAAGCCTTGCTTTGAATTTTTAAATCATTCAGGATGTGAAGAAAGATTATATTAAATTATGGTCCATGGTATGTGTTAGGAGTAGAGATGAGGAATAAGCACTTTTTACATATAATAATTCAGGAAGGAAGAATAAGATTGGAAACAGCCTTAAATTATGGCATTCCAGCATTTAATGTTCATTTAAAATTGAGGGTCAGACTGGAGACCTGGTGCTTTTTTCACATTTTCTAAGATGTGGATGCAAAGAATGCAAAGTAAAAAAAAAAAGTTTATGAAACAAAAGATTGCATAACTTTTGTGAAGCTACTCCAAAACTATTTTTGGGATCAAGTTTACATCATATAAAGTTTACCAACTTGAATGCACATCCTCATTCATTCTTGATGCAATACTTCCACATGAAATTAAGATATGCCTAGGACTTTGTCTTAATAAGAAATGCCAATTTTAATTGCTTTCTTTTATATAGTTTTTTCTTGTTTTGTTTCAGATCAACATTATGTACAAAAAACATCAATTTTGTTAAGTTGCACCTCTCAATCAGCTATGTATTTTAGGTAGGAGTTTTTGGTTTCATGATGTTAATATCAGCATAGAAAGCATATGAAACCAAACCTCTTTGATAATTTAGCAATTTCCCACATACAAAACCAGATTTTTTCTCTGTGCTAGACATGTGGAAATTAAAAAAAAAAAAATCACACTATGTATAACTTCACCTTAATTTTATTTCCTCGGTGGCTATGAATCTCAAAGAGAATCATTCTACTATAATATATTAAGTTTATACTGGTGTCACCTCAAGAATGCAATATTTATTCAAGCTTCCATTTTGGCCCCAATTATTAGTGTTTTAAGACTGGTTTGGAAAAGAAATAATGTTCTGTTCTTTTCTCTGTTTTTTTTATGGTACCTGCAAACATGAACAAGAAATGCCTATTTATCACTTTGTGGCTTCAGAAAATGTTCAATTCTAGTTGAAGCCTCTTTATTTCTGTATTAAACAGACTTTAAACAGAAAATGCCCTTCTGATTGTATTCTTTGTATTTAGAGGAATTATAATCTCATCTTTTCTCATCAGTCAGATCCTACTGGCTGCCACTGGTTGAGTGTGGTGTTGTTTAGTCATTTCATAATTTGATAAAGCACTCTGAGTGGTCTGTAAAGAGTGCGTGCGCACACTGTGTTTGATATGGATCTCAGTATGGTGTGGATGTCTCTTGAACAGGGTAGACTTTAATTGACACAGATTTTCTACTTTTAAAAAGAACGAAACCGATTTAAGCTTTAAGGCTCTTATGTTTCAGTATTTTACAATCATAGCACTCTGAAATATGAAATAAGCATTGCTCTTTTTGTTCCAGCAATTCAGGCTTCATGAAAATGGTGAGCATTAGAGTAAAATTACCAAGCACGTAGGCCTCTTTAAATTGAACAATCTTGAACAGAACAGATGGTAGTAAAACCTCGTGATTGTAAGTATTTGATCAACTTTACCCTGGCACTCTTGGTGTTAGCATTCTAAGGATTCATGTGTTTGTGTCATTTCCTTTATAAAATTTGACATAGCAACACAATGCGGCAGCTAGCACAAGTAGCAGGACTGCGCGACCCAACAAGGCTATAGAAACTAATGCAAATGATGGATGATATATTGCTTTTACCTGATATCATTGAATTAGAATCATAGGGATTGAATGAATAATAGGAAGATAACCCTGTAAATGGCCTTTGTATGTTACTTAAAGTTATCCACATCACATGTTCAGGATCCCCAACAAAGTTAGTTCTAGGTAACTTGGATCTATGGATGTAATAATTGTGTCAGATATGACAAAAAAAAAAGCTTCTGTAGTATTTTTGAAACTTTTTGTTTTGTTATTTTAAGCTGGAGAATAAAGCCATAATAGCAAGTATATTTTTTCATTGCTAATGTTTCCTATCTCTGTGATAAAAATCATGTTGTCCTTTTTCTGAAGAAAACCATCCTTCCTGCCCGTGCAAATAATGCACTAAATTCAACAACAGAATTGTAATGCAATTCATTTTCATGTTGAATCAGTTGACATATCTGATCTCTTGTAATAGCTTTTGGGTATCATAAATTTGCATTAAAAAATACTTTTATGATCTTTATCTTTGAGATGTGCCATATCATTCCTTTAATAAAACATTTTTTTTTAACTTCATTTGTTATTTGTGTTTTTTCACAAAGAAACAGCCATCCAAGGTGATGCTGACAAAGGGTTCTTCTTGATTTTTTTTTGCCAAGAACCCTTAGTTTTTTTTATAAATCAGAATGACTGGTTCTATGACATTTTTTTCATGCCGTTAGTATTATGTATATTTGAATATTAATTTATTTCTGATATATATTTATTTTATCATTTATGTGTTAGAAAATGGAATACCATTGAAATAAATTCATCATAGCTGTAATATGATATACCTGAAATGACATATTTCAAATTTATCGGAGTACCACAGCAAGTCCTTTATGGTATAAGAAGAAATCATAGAAATGAAATACCACTATTGATATCGGTTTCCATAACCAGTGTCATATGTTTACTCGAAAAAAGCTAAAAATCAAGAAAGCCTGTGTGATATTATAAAGAAAGCTTTATAATCTATGTTTATTACTCTTTTTCAATTTTTTTATAAAACTTCTAAGAATATTTATATTCTTCTTCAATTGTTTGAAGATTGAATGTAAATGAAAGATGATTTAATTTATTTGGCATTAGAAAAGAGAGGGTAACAAAAAAATCCAGAGAAGAAAAGATGTCGAATCCACTGGTCGAAATATATGCAAAATTACGAAATTAAGAACATTCCTTAAAGCTAACAGTCTTCGTCATTTTTAATTTTTTTTACTAGGCTTTTACATTACTCAGTATGTAATGACAGAAACTGAAAGGAAAAAGTGAAGCATTTTAAATGAGTTTTTTATGAGGATGTCTTTTTCAAATGATCAGGCTTCTTTGAGTATTCACAAAGTTTCCTTAAGAAAAGTTAAAACTTGCAAGATGTAAACAAATCAGGTTGTGCAGTCATAAAAACTCAGGGTTATGATTTTTGATTCTAGTATACAGTTGCCTCACAAACATTGATTTTGGACCATCTTTTATATGTCCATGAGAAATCTATATCATCACAAAATCTCTTTATGACTCCTCTCATTTATCGGAGTACATTGCCTGTGTTTTCACATTTACAATGTAATGGTGAAGATACCAATTTTATGCATTTTATGCAGTGTTTTTCCCTGTATTCATATTTTGCACCTTTTCTTACACTAGTATGTTCATTTTTTTAAAAAAGGTAAAGCTAATAGATTACTTTCTTTTCTTTGAATGTGCAATTGTAGAAAATTTCTTGAGATGGATCATAGATATTTTAGTTTATGTAACTTCACTCTTACTCTAGTTTCCTATTCTTTTTCTTTTAAAAACAAGTTTTCTAAATTTTTTGGCAAATTTTTTAATTTAACTTTTTGCCATACATTTAAGTGAATTTATAATAATAATAAAAAAAAGCATCAACTACTGAATAAAGAACTGAGCCAAAAAATAAAAACAGATGTGCCTTCATAAAGAATTAGGGATACATAAAGAAAAGATAAAAGATCCAAGGTGATTGCAGTGCTTCAAATCATATAAGCTTTAAGAAAGAAATATGGGGAAGCACAAGACAAACAAATTTGTGTCAATAGAGAGACAAGAGCACATTCTCCTTGGACATTTGGAGCAATCTGGCCCCACAGAAAAAAGGTGACCTGTGCGGTTGCCATGAAATTTGGTGTTTTCCACAAGGCAGCTGAATTTTGTGTTCGATGATGCTGAAAAAGTGACAGAAAAAAAAAGTGATGTCATGCAGTGGTTACAATAGAGCTTTATTGCAACTCGCATAATTTCCTTTTTTTTTCTTTGCATAATTCCATGGGTAAGACCAATTCAGAACAGAGGACTACCGGTACTGAAATTCCGATGAAATCATCTAATCTTTCAAGAACTGTTGAACAAAACTTAATTACATGTACAATGAAGATTTACAAAGTGGAAAAATGCCAATGAGAGTCTCTGTCCTGGTATCGTGGTTCAAAAAAAGAGAAATTGATAGTCTTGGACAAATCAAAACAGCTACCGGTTGGGGTTTTTCCCTCAAGATAAAAACTGCCTGCTAAAGACAGAACCTCATAAATTGCAAGTAAAAGCCTTGCATTACTTACATCCATTTTTAGATTTTCTTCTGAAATGATAGTGATGAAGGCATTCCAAAGAAGTCCTCTACAGATTTAATTTTCCTGTCACTCCGATTCTAGCCAAGGAATGTGAAAAGAGAGTTGAAGTGCATCTTGAAATGAAATGTTTGTAGTATTGTCCGAGTCCGACCATCTGTTTATGATTGATTGACTTGAATTCCTCAATAGTTTTGTGGACCCATTTTGTAAGAGCAGGACACTGTTGCAAATCTGCTTGGCAAGAGTCGCCTATTGTTTACTTCTTGTGTAATTGATTTGAGACTTTGCGGACTGGTTTTTAGTGTCAACTTGGTAAGGTTTGAATGTGTTCTTTTTGAAATACTTTTAGCAATTTTGTTGAAATATTTTTTCTTCCTAAGTTGGTGTAATACAGTTCTATGGCTATTTTTACAGGTATTTTTAGATTTATTTTTGGATACAAGTGTTTGAGTGCTTAAAGTGTTAATTGTATGAAAGGGTTAATTTGAGAGTTTTGTAAAGAATGCAAGAGCCAGCTTTGAGTGTATTTTAATCGCATTTTGCTTATGGTGTGAGTGTGTTGTTAATGAGTGGGAGTATAGTAAATATTTAATCTGGGGATTAAAATGATCGAGACTTTTTGCAAGAGAGGACAGCGGAAGGACCACAGAGAGATTCAAGCTACTTGTCCACAACTCCGGTCTCCTTGAGCCGCTAAGGATTTGTATTGTCTGACGAACGAAGTATTTGTATTTTAATAAGTATTAATTATAATAAAAATTATTACGGTGTCTTCCAAGAGGATTACTACATTGTACGTCACTTATATTGACATCACCTCTATTGACTTTTTCCTTAGATCGACATGCTTTATCAAGTCCAAATTTTTCTCCTCTTTGCTATCTATAAGTGTAATTACATTCTTTTTATCGACAATCCCTCTCTCCTTTCCTCATATTAACATCGATAACATCAAGGTAACTTGGCAAAAGAGGCCCTGTGACGAGAAAACAATCTCATTCACGTCTTTGTCTCTCTCCAAATGACTTATGCTGGTGTTTTACATCACAAAGCAAGTGGCAATACTTTTGGTACTGGTACCTAGTACCTTTGTGGCTGTGACTGTGGAGGTGTGATGGGATAAAAAGTGGGGAGGGGAATTAAACTGTGGTGTGACTACTTGACCATTAATGTAGAGTATAATATTCAATGATTCACAGGGAGTGGTAGGGCTTAGCCTTCTGGGCTGAGCGGTAGGTATGTTGGGGCCTAGAGAAGTTGGAACTCCACGAAGAAAGTGATCCACATCAGTCAGGACTAGACTAGCCACACCACAATTACCTGCACAGAACCCATTGGTTGAATCTAGATCTAGGGGAGAGACTGTGCCTGTGCAAGAGGAAAGTATTTATCAAATTTTTCAAAACAAGGGAAGTAACTGAAAATTACAAACCATGAGTACTTGCCACCCCTTATAAAATCATATGAAGAAAGTAAATGTTTTGTATTTTAAAAACAAAGCATTTAAAAGAAACATCTTTACATTTTTGCTTATATCAAAATAAAAATGTTGGACCCTTATATGTCCCTGTATCAAATGTGCATTGTGATTTATTTATAAAATAATGTAAAAAAAAAACAAAACAAAAAGAAGATTATTTCACAAATCTTGTAAAGCCTTTACTTCCACAGCAAAGCTTGTTGAGCACAAAGATAACAAGCAAAAGACTCATCACAAGAACATTAAAGCTTTAACCATTTTAGGAAACGTTAAGTCCTGGCTTCTCCCAATTCATAAAACAAAATGATAATATGGTGAAACACAAAGGGAATTTGCATAGAATGAGGTACACCATATCACTGTTATTAGCCAGCTGTGCAAGGAAAATAAAATTCAATAAATTGTTGAAAGGCCTAAGACACATGTACTACACATAGGCCCTACTTCCAAAAAAATTTTTTTGTAAACTCTAAACTGCATCATCTCCAAAATAATCACAGCAATACAGCGGCTTGATTCTAGCCCCAGCAGCAACAACATAATAGTCTGTTCAGAACCGGTGACTATATACCACTAGCAAGCCCAGCTTCGAGTTTATTAAGTTAAGCTAAATACCTTTTCCATACAGCCCCATGTCTGGATTGTTTAAGTAACAGTAAAGCCCCTAGCCACTTCTTCTCTTTAAAAGAAAACAAAAAAATCCCCCAGCATTCTTACAACTCCCACCAAATGTGTGATCTGAACAAACAACAGCTTTTTGCATTTAAAACAGGTAAATCGAACAAGCAAAAAAATAACAACTCTGCAATCAAGGAAATTAACAAATGTTGACAAAATTCACTGTTAATGTCACCACATATGGTTCAACCTTTGATATGTACAAAGCTGTTGGCAAAACTAAAAAATCTTGATGTCACGTCTTGACAATTATCTTTGTTTTCTTGCAAAGGCAATTTATGAATACACCAAAGAAGCAATCCATATAATAAAAACAATGTATGATTCTAAGAAAATAAAAGAATTTTTCACAAACCTATAAAACATGACATACAGCAAAAGTTTAAAAAGGCAAGGGTTTGCAATGTGCTGAGACCATGGAAAAGTTAAATATATTTTCAGAACAATGTCAAATGACCAATTTCTTTAGAGTTTAACCATACGTGAAGCATGACTTTATGGAGAATAAGAAAAAAAATACTTCCGGTACAAATAAAAAAGTGTCAATAAAAAAAAATGTACAGTTTTTCAATTTTTTCAATGGAAAAAAAAATAGATTAAATGTGTGCATTTAGTCATAATATCACATAAAATTCCCAAAAAATACAAGTATATGTATTGCTATCCAACTTAGTAATCTTCAATATTCCAAAAAAAAAAAAAAGCAGAAATACAAATTAATAATTAAAATTATTCAAACATATAAATAAAAACAGCATTGCGCAACACTTTTCTATGAAAAGAGAAGTTTAATTTCAGCAAGCAGGGAGAGGAAAGTCTTTGTTTTGCTCCTCTTTTTCAACTTCACCCATATATGTATTGTTGCAAGTTACATAAAAAGCATATCTCTGCCTATTTGTTAACATTTAAAATTACAGATTATACATGGTATATAGTTACAATTGTTTTTAAATATCACATACCAGAGAGTAAAAAAAAATTGAAACATACAATTGTTGATAATGTTTCAACCTACAATTTTCCTTTTCCTTCTATCTGCAATTTGAGTTTAAGACACCCAGAAATAAAATCAATATCCAATCAATATATTGGACTTTAAAATGCTTCATATACATCCATTTATATAAGCTATGGTAAAAAAAAGTTTACAGAAAATGTAAAAAGCAGCTTATTTCTTCATTACTAAAATATTTTAAATGGAACAATGTGAGCTATATGTTCCAAGATGGAATTTCACGACACTAGCAAAATCCATTGGTTACGTTGCTACTGTATCCTAACACATCAGAAATGTGATATATGCAGTTATCATTTTATATCATAAGAGACTACCAGTACATTTTACATCTTGGAGTGAAAAAGTACAATTTTAAACATCTTAAGGCTTCTTCATATTTACCTACAACCATTTTAGACAAATGTCCTTCACATATTGGCATATATCCTTCTTTGTTCAAGTACAATATGGAAAAAAAAAAACTTCCTTCCCACCCCGTCTCTTTCCCTTAAATCTTGCAGCACTGACATGCATGGACTGGAATGTGAACAAGCCTCCCTTGCACCTCTCTGGAGGGAAGGATTAACAACCCAACCTTTGAATATTATCACTCTCACCATTCTAACCATCAGTTATTATTGCTATTATCATTATTATCATTAATATTATCAGTAAAAATATTTCTTCTTTCAACATAAATTACACACTACTAACTATCACTAACCCTGCAAGGTAAAAAAATATAGAAAACTGCTGGGAATAAACATGTATGAATTGCAAAGCTAAAGATCTGATGCAAGAGCATCTGATGTAAACATCACATCTTTCATTTCAAGGTGCCCTTTAAAGATGTACTAGCTTAAATATAACACAACTCAAAAATGTTAAAATTCTATTCCTTTGAGGTGGAGGGTGAGAATATAATATCCAGTAAACAATCTCAACCCCTACAATGATAAAATGAATGTTGTCACTCAAAGCTGACCAAAAAAAAAATGAAATATGCAATTGCAACACATTTACTTTTCCTACTCAAATATTTGCTCCCACAATTTATCCAACAAACTGTGACATTGTGAAAGGATTGTAAAGCAAACATTATAATTCCAAGATAACTTGAAAGACAAAACATCAGTAGAAAAATGGGGCGTGAGCATGAAAAAGAAATATATAGCATGGAAATCTTCATGAAAATCAAAGGTGAAAGCATATGGTTTATTGGAATGAAAGCTTGTTCAAGTTGTTGGCACTTAAAAGACTGATACATCATGAAAAGATCCAATACTCTTTCTGCTTGAGCACCACCTTAAGGTCACATGACAATTTTTCATGTTTTTAGATGAATAAATTTAAAGGAAAAAAAATAAAAAAAAATGGAAGGCAGAAAACGGCAAAAAATCACTTTTTGAAAAGAAGAAAGAGGAAAGAGGATCCTATTACAAATGCCGATTCCCAAGGCATCTTGCTTTAGATTTCTTTCTTTTTGTCTTTGGCTCCTTGTCTCAGCTTCATAAGAACGTTGACCAGAGGCTGGATGTACTTGTTCGCCATGTTGTTGTGACGTATGCCAGGAAGCAAAAGTATAAATGTCACTGAAAAAAAAAGGCAAAGACATGGAAAAGTGTGTTGAGTAAATAGCCTCTGATTTCATTTCCCCACTTTTGTCATTAGTCTTTAAGTATACAGAAGGGGCTGCATAATAACTGTCTGTTCCTCGCCTTTGTTTTAGTAAGTCAGTGGTAGATGGGTATGTCTTTTTGAGACAGAGGTGTGGATGGATGGATGGTATTAAACCTACCTCATGTGCAGTTAGTCAACAGAACAAAAGCAAACAGAAAACAACAAATCTGAGTCTCTTTCAGGACCTTTTTCCAGGCCGCTCACATGAATAAGGAAACTGGTGACTCATAAAAGACGGTGAGGTCACAAACACTTACTGGCAAACAGTTTGAATGATAAAACTACAATTTTCAGCCGATTCACTTTGAGAAAAACACCTCAAACTTTTAGTTACAGGAGATAACTGCTGAGGACTTATGAGGAAAAGTGAGGCTATTTGTGGGCTTATCAACTTTACTTCATTATAATTATATTTTTTAGGGCAACTCCATCATACAGATCAATAATGCGAACGTTGAAGCTCTGCTCTTTGTAAAAAATACAAAATGAGCTAACCAATTTTGTTTCCTCTGAGCCAGAAAATTTCTGCCTAAGCTGACTTGAAACAAGAAAAGTAAAATGCAGCAGTTTTTGTGTAAGTTATGACACACTTTATCTTTTATCAGACCTGCCAACCTTCATAAAATGGAATCAGGGACACCCTCCTGCAGACGCATCTAATGCCGCGGCGAACTACTGCATAGGTGGTCTAAGCAAATAGAACATATGATATAATTTGACAAAAAATTTGTATTCTTATACATGTTGCTAGGAAATTATAAGCATTCATACAAAAGAAAAATAAGAAGATAGAAAAAAATAATGGACTACTAAACACTTACATGTATTTATGTACAACAAGATGTCTATTTACAATCAGAGAGATGAATCTACTAGTGATGAGAGGAAGCAAGAAGATGCTCTCTTGTTGCCTTCTTGCATCTCTTCAACACTTCATCCCCAAGGGTCATGTCGGGTGAGGTGTTCAGCTTGGATACCAGCAGGGACTCAACGGTCTTTGTAGACATGGAGGCCCTTGCTTCAGTCAAGTTCTTTTTCATCACACTGAAAATCCTCTCTCAATCAGCATTGCTATGAGGAATACAGAACACTGCTAACAATAATTTACAAATATTTAGAAAAAGCAGTCTGTTGTCAATGTCACTCCTCAAAGTAGAAATTTTTGACACCTTGATATCCATCCTCTTCTCATTTTCAATTTTCGGGGTGAATGTAAAGGACTGAAAATCCTTAAACTCATCTCTCAGTGTGTCTTCATCACACAGTGCCAAAGCCTTGAACTTGGAAGAAAAGAAGGCCACTGAGCTAAATTCCCACTCTTCTCTTTTGCAGATGTCAAGGCTTGAAGCATGTGTCAGGATGTCAGATTTGAGGGGGAAGCTGGTCTTCATATAATCCAGAGCTTTCATGAAGAAATTTCTTGCATTGCTAAAGATTTCTGCTCTGCTTTTGCTGTTCAGATTTTTTCACAAATCATTTGCAAAGCTCCCTAGATCTAGACCTTTGTCAAAGAGCTGGTTCTATTCCAAAGTATAGTCTATCTTCAAAATATCATTTTCACACTCTCTGATGACTGAAGGCCTCACTAATCTTGTTAAAATGTCCATAACAAAATTGCCCTGGTTTTTGTTATCATGGGTGCTTCTGCCTGAAGAGCTACATTTGCCCGTTCAAACACTGGCACAATTCTTATAATGAATGCACAGTATATGAGATTCCTCTTAGAAGATAAAAAACTATGCAACCTACTTAATCTGGTGTTGGGATTCACAAACTCTGGCTCTTCAGTGGCTCCCTTGTCTTTGAACCATGATGCTATCAAGGTGTCTTCCACTGCTTTCTTCTTACCTTTCTTCCTCTCCTCCTTGTGTAGGGTTTCCTCCTGCAGCTTTGGGATATATATTTTAAGAGAGGCTGCCACAGATCGAAGAGTCTTTTATGGCATGGTGAGAGGGAGAGCCATCTTGTGGGGCAATGTTTTAACACTTTTTTCCCCTCTGACTTGTGTAAACATTGAAATTCAGAAAACTCCAACTCACTATGTTTAAAAAAATGAAACACATCCACAAGAATTTCTTCAACCTTTGCAGGCAGCACCTTAACAGCTTTTTTGGCACATAAATTTATTAGATGGCAGGGGCATCCAATCAAAATCAATTCAGGAATGTCACTCTGCAACAATTTACTTACACCACTATGTTTCCCCTAACATCACATTGCAGTTGTCTGTACTAAAACCTACAGTTGGAATATGGTATGTTGAATTTATCGAGTTGCATCACAATCAGGTCTTTAATGTTTTGCGCAGTTGAATCCGACTTCAGTTCAAGCAAGCACAGCAGTTTTGCCTTAATCATACTCTCTGATTTGTCATAATGTTGGATAACTATTGGATAGAGCTTCATGTCACTTTTATTGGAACCATCCGTAGAGAGGGAGAAAACATTTTCCTTAAGTGAATCGACAAGTTTATCCATACAGTCACTAGCCAATGCATTAGCTATGGCTGTGGCTTTGCGACCACACTGATATTTTTCAGCAATATCAGAGTCCGGGAAAAGGGATGACACAAGTTTATTAAATTTGTCACTCACAGCAATGGGCAAATTATTGTCAATAAGAAATTTTGTGAACATAACCTCACTTTGAATAACAGATTTATCTTCCGTAGAGGGTAAAAATTTACTAATGGGTTTGCCTTTAATCATTGCAGCATTGGCCCTCACGGCATCCACGTGTTTGGTTGATTTTTATATGTCTAGTCATGTCATCTTGTCCACCACTACAGTGCTTACATCACACATACATGGTTCACAAAATATGTGATGCTCCCCCTTTCTGCTTGGTTTGATGAAAGGAAATTCATTGGTGTATTCACGGCGATGACAGCACAGTAGTTTTTTTTTTCTTTTTGGAAAGGGGGGGGGGGGGGGTTGCAGTCACACTGGCTGAATTAGAAGTGTCCGTAGCAGTAGGCCCACCATTACCACTACCACTTCCTTGGCCTCAAGTAAACGTTTAGATTTGACTAAAAATCTATCCATTGTGGATCTCCTTAGAACACATCAAAACCATTAAGATCTAGCCTAGTCTAAATCCATTGAATGAATTCAAAATGTAATAAAATAATCCAAGAGAAATGTATAGGCTGACAAAAATCAGTAAGAAAAGTATAGATCTAGATCTAGATCTAAATCACGAATCTCCACATGAAGCGAACTGAAACTGAAGTGATATGAGAATGGCGCCCTAGCCTATCGTAATTGAACTGGTGAAGTAAAGAAGCCAAAGAATCAAAATCAGGTAATCGAATCTGGTCATACTAACAAAACTATGATAAAACATGAAAAATATTAAACAAACCGATACTTTACTGCAGAGTATAAAATCCCGAATGATTATCCCGACTCGCTTCGAACCGACTTACGGTAATGCAACCAATAACCGGTAAATTATAATTTCGCAGGAAAAGGTTCGACATCGTAGAAAAAAAAACTCACAATTTTTTCACCGCTTTCCCCCAAAATTGAAATACGAGACTATCCCGGATAATCAGGGACTGTTGGCAGGTCTGATTTATTATAAATTTGAACTGCTTTATGTCTAGCAATGTGTTTGCAAAAGAACATTTGTTTAACTCTCCTCTCAGTCTTACATCTTGAGATGTTTGAATACCACACAAATAGGTGGCAATTAGCAGCAAGTATGAATTTTTAGACTGATTCTGATAGCAACAATGGAAATAACAATGATCTAAAATTGAAAACTTGACAACTTACCCAACAAATATGTCAAAAACAGATTATCAAACAAATTTCCAATCCATGCTGTAGTTGTCAGAAATCCCATGATGACGAAGAAAAACTGAGATGAAATAAAAATTAACTATGTATATGTATATAAAGACTCCAAGCTTATAAAGAGCATTAGAAAAAAAGAGCGGTTTGGTTTGAAGAATGTTTTTAAAGTAAGCTATTTCATAACCAATTTTCTGCACTGCTTTATTCAAAGCAACCTTTATCTGCAACATTCCTTTAAAAACAACATAATCTTCTTTTAAATTATTTTTTTTTTCTTTGTCCTATATATATATCTATTGATTGATGTATCACTGAGATGGTTATTATATTTCCTCTTGGTGGCTCAACTAATTAGTCCAAAGATTAAACTGAAGCATTTAGAAATGATCTTGGAAGATTAATTCTACATGGACATAAACAATCTAGGCACTGTATAATTGATCACAAAGAGGCTCGCTAAAAAAAAAAGGATTCACTCCAAGGCATGCCGAGTTTCTTATATAAGAAAATAAATCCCTTATCTATCTTTTCCCAAGCTAAGCCAATCAAGAATACTAATCAATATAGAATCTAAGACATAGATATATCTCCAGAAATCTTTGTGTGGTGATGGTGACAGTAAGTAATATGGAAATCACTCTGCTCAGCTAACTTATGAATGTTAGGGTTAGAAAAGCATATTTATCACTGATCAAAAGTAAAAGAAAAGTATGTTTTAATTAACTTACAAGTTTGGGATTCTGTTGTCTCATTGCTGAAAGCCCTAACCAAGTATCCACTATGTCCTTCTGGATATTTAAAATATGTTCACAAATGGCACTGAATTCTGTCTCCTCTGCTCCCGTCCTGAAGGAAAACAAATCCAACATATATACATATGTGTAGCGTTGCTACAAAAATGAGACCTTTTGCAGCATAGAAATTTGCAGGTAAATGCAATTTCTTCCTAGAAAGCTTGAAATTTCCACTTTTTATACTGCTCTTATTTCTGACTTACTTATCGTTTCAAAAGTAAAAGCACTTAATATAGTGAGAATTTCAAGCCTTCTTGAGGTAAATGTCTTTTTCCCAAGTAGACGTCTATTTCTATGATCTTTTCTGGCTTCCACTCTTTCAGCCAAACTCTTACACAATACTTTTTTTTAAAGTTTTTGAATCTAAAAATCTGAGCAGTGTTCCTCCAGAGAGCTAAATCTAGATTCTATTAAATACCATGTATAAAGCCTACCATCAATAGACAGAAATGTTTAGCTTTACCATCACTCCATTAGGTAATTGTTCTGACAACCAGATGAAATGTAAGAGAATGGGCAACAAAGATCTATGGGGGGGAGGGGGTCCTATTAAAATGTTTGAGGAAAAAGAAACATCCCATTTGTTTGAGCAAAACTCTGAAAGTTAAATTTTTAGCTACATTTAATCGACAACAACTAAAGCTAGAAAAACTTGACTTCAATAATATCTGAATCAACTCCTTCTAGTCTAAGCCAAATCTACCTTAAAAAGCAACAAACTAAGTCCTTCCATCTATAATTATAAACTTTGTCTTGAAGACCCTCTTTACCAACCCAACTATTCAAGCATCTTTTAACCTTTATTCTCTCAATACTGACAGCCTTTTTACTAAGCTCTACCAAGGACGTGTGGAATTTCACCGGCAGGATGTAAAATAATGCTTTTAACTCAAGTGATCACATGTTCACACACTTTAATATAACCAAACGGTCGCAAGATTAAAATCATATACTCAAATGTTTTGCTTGTGCGGTGAAACTGGACTTAATTTTTTATGTATAAAGGAAACCATACCATTGTGTTATTCCAGTGACTTTTGGGCCCAAATGAGGCACAATAAAGTCCACTACACCAACTAACAGAAAAAACAAGGAAATTGTGGTAACAGCAGACATGCCTGTGAACCAAATAAGTCTGAAAAAAATAAAAGAAAAAAGTTATTATTAATTCATCCTTGAGAAAATATAAAGTACACCTCCAATCCAAAGAACTAGGATTCAAAGAACACCTTGCATTAAACGATCAGCGAAAAATCCCCATTTTTTTCCCTTCTTTGACCCTCTTAAAAATTTCTTGCATCAAACATATCCTTGGGTTCAACGAACCACAAGTGTTGACAAACCCACTATATGTATACATAGAAAATCAGAATGCTTTTCTCGATCAAAAGGTCAGGTGTCTGCTGTGAAGAAACACTTTCAGTGTATAAATGAAGGGCGCCCAGGGTATAGGCTAGGGGTAGAAAAGAGAAAAGTATTAACATATAGTGAGAAATGGATAGCGAGGGGGAAGGAGGCAAGGCTGAAAGCCAATGCATGGGGAGAACATGATACATGATCAAAGAGCCAAAGCCGCGGTAACTTGGGCAGTGGGTGGGAAGGGCAAAGAGTAGCTGTATAGACATGCTGTTAATTAATAAAAAAACAAGGGAGATAATTATGTGGTAATTTTACTTTAGTTGGCTACTTCCCTTGTGGTACCTTATTTAGACATGGGTTTTATGAATCTTGCATTCAACAAACTTTTTAAAATGACCAAACTAGTTCTTTGAGTCTGAGGTGTACTGTACTAATTGAAACTATATTTTTCTTTTATCTTTGCAAAGGTGACAAAGATAGTTAACCTAAAAAGAAGACATAAGTTTCTCATAATCATATCCAGGTAAAAGGCTTTGCTGTAGTTCACCTTAAAACTGCATCAAATTTCCTATAGAGCTTTTCACTTGGGGCTAAAAACGGCTCAAGAGGGTAAGATCACCTTGTTGTAGAAGGATAATCTAAAAAGTCAAGCAATTGTTACATAATCAAGTAGATATCACACATCTAAGGAAAAGAAAGTTCAAACTTACAGAAAGAGAAACGTTGTGATGCCTGCGATAAATGCTGGATAAAATGGCTTGTCCCATCTTAGCAGACTTGTAAGAGGCAACAAGACTTCTCTCCAGCCCTCAAGGTCTCTTTTCATTTCTTGTAAGGGACTTTCTGGAAGTACACTTTGATACTGGAGAAAAAAAATACCTAAAGTTTATATAACTTTAATTCATTCACTTTTATGCATGAATGAAAATATTCCAGTAATACAGCACACATTAACTTTATATACAACACCTTTCAGTAGGATGACTGATCTTTCTCAGTCCTGCAGTAGAGCTCCTTATATCTTCATTTTGCAGGTATTTAGATGTCCATCTTAAATTCAGTGTGCATACATTATTGTTTCAGCGATGTCTTAATATTTCAGATATGAACGACAATAAATCTAACCTTATAAAATATTTATATTGGTTAAATAATCATGGGGTTTTTTTAATTTTTTTTATCTCTATTAAAAAA
Organism: Elysia crispata; assembly: GCA_033675545.1. NCBI lineage: Eukaryota > Metazoa > Mollusca > Gastropoda > Plakobranchidae > Elysia > Elysia crispata. The sequence goes on from JAWDGP010005856.1 coordinate 38,331, forward strand.
ACATAATCTCCAAATCACGTATTTCATTTACAGTGATATTTTGTTGTTAAAATGAATGTCCCCCAAACAAAGCTGATGTACTTGTCTATATATTTGCAATGCCAGTACACTCATAATGACTTATCTGGTTATGGTCTGTTATATAAGTGACACTGCTAGTGACTGATAGGATCCTGACACAAACATTTGAGTATGAGAAACTTAAACCCCTGAATTAATAACTTTTTGTCATAAAATTAGCCATTTTCCCACACCCCTGGACCAAAAGACATCACCAGGTGGAAAATGCTTCGGGTTTGGTTTTATATTATTATTAAGTTTCTTTCTGCAAGCAGCAGTGTTGATAGTATGTAATAGTGAGTACAGACCATTTATCCTGTACAATATATCTTTTTCTTGTACAGAAAAAAAACAACCATCAGGGCATTCTTGCCAGATCAGCATAGATCACAGTTAAAGGTAATCACAGCTATGATTTTGGGCCATGGGGTGAATCTTCCTATCTCAGTTGGGAAGTATGATTGAGCCACTGCGAATGTGATTTGGATACACAAAACTATATATTTCTCAGGATTCCTCTTTCAGACATATAATTCACACTTCTAGAAGGTTTCAGATTTCAATCACCCTTCAAGTGGCATTGCCATTCTATGACTCTTTAATGTTCAATATAAGTAAACGTAAACAACTTATTAGAAGTAAAGGCAGTGCCATTATTTTTGCAAAGTCCTCTGTTTGGAATTGTTCACATCATCAAGGCCTGCATCCCAACCTGATAGTTGTCCACATTATCATCGCCTTAATTCCCAAGCTGAGAATTCTCCACATTGTCATCTTCCTGAATCCCAACGAATTCTCCACATTGTCATCTTATTGAATCGCAACCTGTGAATTCTCCACATTGTCATCTTCCTGAACCCTAACCTGAGAATTCTCCACATTGTCATCTTCCTGAATCCCAACCTGAGAATGGTCCACATTATCACCGCCTTGAATCCCAACCTGAGAATTGCCCACATCATCATACCCTGTATCCCAACCTGAGAACTGTCTACATTATCATGCCCTGAATCCCAACCTGAGAATTGCCCAATTATCAAGCCCTGTATCCCAACCCGAGAAATGCCCACATTATCATCGCCTTAAATCCCAACCTGAGAATTGCCCACATTATCAGCGCCTAAAGTCCCATCCTGAGAATTGCCCACAGTATTATCGCCCTGTATCCCAACCTGAGAATTGACCATAGTATTATCGCCTAAAATCCCAACCTGAGAATTGCCCACATTATCATTGCCTTAAATCCCAACCTGAGAATCGCCCACATTAGCAGCACCTTAAATCCCATCCTGAGACTTGCTGACAGTATTATCACCTTAAATCCCAACCTGAGAATTGCCCAATTATCATGCCCTGTATCCCAACCTGAGAATTGCCCATAGTATTATCGCCTTCAAGTTCAATCCCAACCTGAGAATTGCCCACATTGTCAGCGCCTAGAATCCAACCTAAGAATTGCCCACATTATCACAGCCTAAATCCCAACCTGAGAATTGTCCACATTATGATCGCACTCTGTATCCCAACCTGAGAATTGCTCACAGTATAACGCTCTGCATCTCATTCTGAGAATTATTATCCACATATCATTGCTCTGAATCCCAACCAGAGAATTGTCCACCTTATAATTGCCCTGAATCCCAAACTGAAAATTGTCTACATTATCATTGTCCCAAGTCCCAACCTCAAAATTCTAGGTAGAGTCAAAACAGAACTTGGAATCATAGCCTGTTCACCAGTTTATAACAGATGGTTTTTAATCTTTTATTTATAAATTTTGTACTACTGGCACGGTATTCTTTAATTGCAACTATTAATATTTGCTTTAGTTTTTTCCACACAATATTCTAAGCTCCAATTTTCTCAAAGTAGGATGCTCTCTAAGTAAGCATTGAACTGATTATAAAATACTATAGTCCCCATGTCAAGCAAATGGCTCTCACATCTTTGAAACAATGAAAGTCTCAGTCGTCGCTCTCTATTTAATCTTTAAGGAATGAAGTCAAATGGAACAAGCCATGTAGAAATAATGGATGGTGACTTGAGTAGAAACTGATTTGCCACTAAAGCCAAAACCCAGTAAAAGAAAGAGAGACATAAATGCCCTTTATATAAAAAAAAAAGAGTTACAATGTGGACAACAGAAAAGAAAGAACTTTCTGAGCCAAAGAATGGTAGGTATGGGATCAATATTTAGAGACAGATTACCATCCGTAGAGACAGATTACCATCCGTAAGTTCAAGGCTGATATTGATATATGCCATTGCTACAAGCAAGAAGCTGATAGTTTTGAGCACCATTTAGTACATAGAGTTTGAAGAATCATCGCCACACTGGGAAATCTAGTTGACTTTATCTAGTTTTGCTTCTTTTATAACAGAGATAACTATTTCTGAGGACTGAACTGCCCAAACCTAAGCCAAACAAGTTGAATGTTGGAGTTCTTAATTTAAAAAAATAAGTTATTTCAAAGTGATTAATTCCTTGTTGCGTGTGGTTTCAAAATAAAATAAAATATAAAAGAAATGTCCCTCGTCAAAATTCTGATTTCATGAAATCATAATGATTTCAATCAATCAAGTGCCCTGCTCTTATGTATAGACCACCATGACCTTCCACGCATTTCTATTTCTTGTTGCTTCTGGTGCATCCATCACTCGTCCTACACTTAGCAACTTTTTTTTTTTGTTAGTCCATCAAACATCTTTTCTTGCTGATTTTCCCTTCTGCCTTTTTCTTCGAACATTCCAGTTATCACAAGATGTTCTAGTTTCTCTCTTCTCATCACATGTCCAAAGAAGGTTGCCTGGCTTTTACATATTCTATTTACGAGTGATCTTCTTGTGTCAGCTTCTCGAAACACTGTTTTGTTTGATTTCTTTGCTGTGCATGAGATTCCAAGCATTTACAAGTTGAAAAAAAGCATTCTTCTGCACTATAACACCTTTGAACCAACTTAACATAAGCAACCAGCAACTTATTTGGGCTGCGCCAGAACCCCAATTAGAAGATCTGAAATCTGGCAGCAAAAGTGCAAGTAAAAAATTACCATGGTTTCTGCAGCTTGTTGAAACTGTTTCCTCTGGTTGTAATCCATGATGCAGCTAAATTGAAGAACCTGTAAAAATTAAAAAGTACATATTTTGGTATAATAATAAATGCTGAACTTCTGTTGTTTGTTTTTCTGTAAAAGCTTTGACTGAACTCTGCTGTTAGATGATGATATTAAATTTTAGTATGTTAAGATATTAGAAAAAAATAATAGTGTAGTGAGCACAGTGACCTCCCTTTTTTTTATCTCATGACTGTTGAAGCTAACGGACTTTAGCCTAGTGTGTGTCCCACTTACATGTCTTTTAAAAAATTTGTGTTATCTAGACACAGGTTTTTGTGACTGTTTTAACTTCTAAATTGCTGACCCTGACGCTGAATTTGCTAGATCTAGATCTAGATGTAGACTACACCACCCTAACGACATTATTCTATTCTGCCCTAGATCTAAAACCAGATTTCATTACCACCATGTGTAAACTTCAAGGTGAGTCAGAAAAGAACTCCGATCACTAAACCTTGTAACCTACTAAATGCTGTATCTATTAAACTGCCACAGTTCTGGTCCACAGCACCTGAGGTATGGTTTGCCCGGCGAGGCCCAATTTGATACCAAAAACATAACACAGGACCAGACTACGATTATGTAGTCAGCGCACTAGACATAATAACTGCTGAGGAGGTTTAAGGTGTCCTCATCCCCTCCCACCACTGCAGAGAAGTACTCGAATCTGAAGAAAAACCTTATTTTCAGCAAGTCACAGGCCCAGCGGGACAGTGAGCATTGCTTTTAAACTTTGACGGCTTAGGTGACTGAAAACCAACTGCTCTCTTCCGAAAGATCAACTCTTTAAATGATGACCCCCCAAATTTAAAAAGGGCTTTCTTTTTGTCCAACCTTCCCCCCGATGTACGCTGATTTCCAGGAAATGGAAACACTTGCTGAGGCTGCAGATCGAATCTGGGAGGCACATTGTGCAAACAGGATAGTTATACAAGTTACCAGGCCGTTATTGAGGCTTCCTCTGCCGCAGTCGAGACCATCAAGGAAACCAAACAAATTTTCACCAAGACGCATGAGAAACAGACCTATTTCAACAAACCGTACTTCAAAAGCATGTTTTTATCACCAAAGATTTGGCTTGCAAGCCTGTAATTGTCAGCCAGGTTGTAAATTTCCCTCGCTGTTATTGGGAAACGACAAAGCCAGCCCTTAGGCGTGGCAGAAGCTGGCACTCCGCCCTCTGTTGTAGACCGGAAATCAGGACAGTCCTACTTAATAGACACAGGAGCAAAGGTATCTGTATACCCTGCCTCCACACAAGATCGTAGCACTCAACCATTATCAACAACACTTACTGCAGCCAATGGGACTTCCATCTGGTCTTGGGACGCAACATTTCATTGGGGCCAAAAAGAAACTACAACCACGAGTTCTACCTCGCTGATGTCACTCAACCCATCCTTGGGGCTGTCTTCTTCACAATACATGGACTTGCCATTGACCTTGGCAGAAAACACCTTTTGTCCCTAGACGATATTCCTATTTCCTATTTTCGAGAATACATGTCCCCTCGGGCTTTCAGGCTTGGGTCTCCCTCACCAGAATTCTCAAATTTCTTCCAGCAGTTTCCAGCTTCTCATTCCACATTTCAACAATGCCGTCAACAAACATGGCCTTGAACATCACATTGTCACACATGACCCTCCAACTCATGCTTGAGCCTGGCAACTTGACCAAGAAAAGCTTCCTCACACAAGCACCCACTACAACATTCTTATGACGGGCCATATCATGATGTAAGTAAAAGTGACAAATACTTCACTCTCCACATTATGGCGCACAGAAAGTTTCAATCGATAGCCTTAAGACTGCTTTCACCTCGCAGTTTGGTAATAGCAAAGAGAGTACACCAATCGCCCAGCAGAGCCACCACCAACAGCAAAATCACGATCAGGATCCCCTACTATTCTCCCTAGCTCTTCAACTCTTCAGTCAGATGATAGTCCAGGTATTGTTTAAACTACATGCTCTGGCAGAATCCAATGTCAACCTCTACGATTCCACTGATGGCTAGACTAATGGCTCCTACAGTTGGACTGTACCACACTGGGAGGGGGGGATTATGTAGTGAGCAGGAAGACCTCCCTTTATTATCCTGTGACTGTTGAAGCTAACGGACTTTAGCCTAGTATGTGTCCCACTTACATATCTTCTTTCCATTAAAATCTTAGTGTTATCTAGACACAGGTTTTTGTGACTGTTTTAACTTCTAAACCAGATCTACTTAAAAAATATCTCAGTAAATTTAAATTGTACAGTTCTCCATGTTAAAACACACCCTCTGCAGTCTGACTCTGAACTCCCCTCACCCCTGCTTAAAAATAAAATGTACAAAAAATTAATAAAGAATTTATAACAGTAATCCTAAATTTGAATGTACAATGGGACAACCCATATAACTTCCTACTCTCCCCTCTCTTCAGCTGGAGACTTCAAGATAGTTCTGTTTTCAACAACTTATCATTAGAAGACAAAATACTCAAACAAGAGTTACAAATTTTTAACCAATTTTTTTATATTAAGCTCAGGCCAATTTAAGGAAGTATTACACTAGCCCTAGAATCTAGATTGAAGTAATATATACAGCCTAAAACTAGTAGAAGTCTACCAGCACCTTTCAGTTCATTGGTACCTTATTTACATGGCAATGGTCATAATTTTACTACCATTTCAGTTTAATTACAGCCAACAATAATATATAATTAGAAGAAGCATTTATAATTGCTTACAACCCATCCATACTTATTGACGACGACTTTAACATAATGAATATCTGATTTCGAATTTGAAGTACTTTTTTGTCAAAAGTTGATAAGTTTCATGGCATACATAATTGTATATTAAATTTATAATTAAAATTAGCTTACATTCTATAAATTTTAAAACATAGTTGATCTCCTTGTAGGCCTATAATTCATATTATTGATATCATTTAAGTGCTAAGCCCAAAAAACCCAAACAAACAAACAAAAACAACCTAAACTGAAGACACCTTTTCAGGCCCTAAATCCCATAATTAACCCTCATCCTGCTAACGCAGTTACCGACAGATAGGGCCGAAAACTGTACCGTTGCCACGGCCAGTTAGCCTCTGGACTGGGCAAGTGGCAGAGAGGATTACCTGTGTTTGTACTGAACGTATTGAAGTTCACAACAAAGCGCCTAGATAGACTTTTGTTGCCAAAACAAAGTTACATTTATTTTTTCAAATGTAACAACTTTATTTAAATATGTTTCATGATTCTAAGAGTTTAAGAAAGGACGAGTTACAGACATAGGCTTGGAGAAAAATAAGTTTTCAAAGAGAGGTTCTTTGGACACGATAGTTTTAGTTTACAATAATTAACAATTCTTTTGATGAAAGCTTGGATTTGCACTGGAAGTAAACACATACGTAATTAATTAAGTGTGTGTGTGTGTGTGTGTAAGAGAGAGGTGGGTTGCGGGGATGAAAACTAAGCTGGAAAAGATTATAACTCATTTAGAACCAGCAAACCTTTGAGTCTAGTTTGGTCTTCCATCTAAGCTAAAGCCACAAGAGTCAATGCGTGGTCCTTTTGTTCAAAGAAACTACATGTATGTAATGATACAGATAGATGTATAACTAAATACGGGTACGATGTAGTTCTATTATAACTAAGCACAGAGAGTGGGGTGGGCTGGTAGGTGAGACAATAAAGGAGAAAGGAGCTGTTCAAATATGATATCACACTTTTTGGGGAGATTTTCAGCACTCCCCCTCCCCCTTCTCACCCTTCCTCACATTTTTGCCAGAGGCCCCCCACCCCCTGTGATATCACACATTCGACACATAAATGTTAAATGTTAGACTACTTTGAAATAGTAAAATGCATTGATAAATTAAAGTTACAAAGACATATTTTGCATAGAAATAGCTGAGACAATTTCAATTTTTATAGATCTATCTAGGCCTAATCATTTGTTGATTTATAAGCCTACTAATTTCTCATAAACAAAAATTGGGGGCAGAGTGACTTCCCATTTGTCTGACAGGCAGGGATGCCAATTTGGCTCTTTCTGGGCCAAAGTCCCCGAATTTGGGGAATTATGGCCTCTGTTGGCTCCAAATTTGTGATAATCTGGAAGGATACATCTAGAATGTATTAAAGAAGATAAATGAAAGTTAGTTTGAATTGTTTTTAAAAAATCTTAGTTTTCAATCTATTTCTAATGCACTGTAATAGGCTAAAAGGTGTGATATCACTTTTCCATGAGCCCCCCCCCCCCTCCTCACACTTCCTCATTTTTTTGTAGACCCCCTCCCCCCACCCCCCCTCCATGCGTGATATCGTATTTGAACAGCCCCAAAGGAGACAATCAGACCAAGCAGCAAGGTCCGCCCTCGATGCTTATCAGGCGCTCCCATAATCATTGTCTCTTACAACTTGTGAGACATCAAGTAAAAAACTCGCTCAACAATCTGTTCTCCAGCCTATACTTTCCTGCCATTGGACACATAGTGACAGCTGACAGAATATCAAACTCACCAACAACAAAGGTTCATACCCTACACACACACACACACACCATGCTCTCAAATCCTCCCTTTCTTACTCGCCTTTACAGTGACAAGAGGCTATGGTGGGATTGATCGGTAACAAGATTCGTTAATTAATAATAATGGCGCCGCAGCTACCCGTTCGGAACCTCAGCCCATATATTTAATGGCACCGCAGGGTCCAGGTTATCGTCAGGGCAAAGCTTAAATATAATGGATGCGCGGGACTAGGGTTAACGATGGGTTTGTTTGAGCTGCAGCTTTTCTTGGCCAGTTCAGTCTGTGAAAGGTTTTTGTATGAGATGGGAAGTGTCCGGTCAGGGGGTAAAATGACCAGTCTAAATTTACTCTTTAATGCTTGATGATACATAGATCTAATCAGTGATTCCCTCAGTAAATCAAAGCGGGAGAAAGAGTGGCCTTCTGCCTAGATCTAGATCTAGATCTAGGATCTATAGGCCTAGATGCTGGAATACAGTGGAAATATAGAATCTAGATTCTAGATCTAATATTTTATTATTTACCTCTCGAATCTTATCCTAACAATCTTTATCTATGACTCTAGTGGGAATCTTTGACATCTGTGAGGGGAAAATCTAAATGAAATTTTTATGATATAAATGTATCTAAAAAAATTCGTTGTATGTTCATACCTGCTAACTCAAGACAAACTACTTGAGTTGAAGGCAGATGGGTCAGTTAACTGAACTTGTGAGCTGTTTCAATGTTAGGCTATATCGATAAGTTGCAATTTAAAGTTTTAATATTATCATTCTTTTTTTTTTTTTGTTGTTGCGTCCTACACTGATACTTAGCTAGGTTTACCGCGATGAATGTAAATCTATATCTATGTGTTTTATTACACATACTTATAAAATTTCAATCGATGTAAAATCATTGAACAAATAAAAAAAATAATGTGAACAAAGTATTTTGTCGATATTATCGTCAACCCCATTTACCACTCTTTGACAGCTTACGTATTCTGTTACATTCGTTCTGGTCTATGTTATTATGTAATAAATTATGATTATATTGTTAAAAGCGATTTGTCATCGGAACGAATCAGTGTGCCTCAAGATCTTTGGTGTTCCTGTGAGTCTTTTTTGTGTGTATGTGTTTTGTTTAGCTTTGTTTGTTTGTTTTTCTCCCTGTTATGAAGAATGTACTTTGCTTTTAATACATTTTCGCAAGTAAAGATAGTTTGTACCAACCTATTTAAGAGACTCAATTGCGCATGTCACAAAAAGCTACTATGATATGTGCCGGGGCTGAAAGATTAATGGAGTCGATATTTAAATTGATACATGACTCTATACATGTACTTATTTTAATGAGTGATTAATTAAAAGAAAAGGAATGTAATTTGGTTCTTGCCTTTGCAGCTTTAAACAATGTCCCAACTCTTCTGCCTTTTCTCACGGTTTATTTATAACAAATTTATTTGCATGTATACGTCAATCCAGATCGAACTTTCAGTCTGAAGTGAATAGATGATGTTCCTAAAAAAATGTCGGTGAGATTTATCCGCCTTGATTTTCTGACACTCCTATTCTTAACCTAAAGATTAATGGGATAAAGGCGTTTTCACAAATTAGCCTAATTGATGAACCTAGTCCTTCATTAGCAACAGATAAATGAAGCTGATCTTTACAATCATTTTGCACGTGCAAAGTCGAATATGCATACTAAATAAAAATTACACTCAAAATCCTATCTAGATCTAAATTACTATTCTTACTTTACAAGGCTTTCCTAGATGTAACGATGCAGCCTAGATTTAGGCCCCATTGCTCACGAGAACACAAGATAAAAATCTATCCAAGGCCTGTTCTAGTTTGGTAACAAGCATATATATAGCGCTATACAATAATTTATAAATACCGGAAACACTAAAAGAAGAGATAGAAAACCCTCCCGCAGAAAGCACATAAAGAGAGAGAGAGAGAGAGAGAGAGAGAGAGAGAGAGAGAGAGAGAGAGAGAGAGAGAGAGAGAGAGAGAGAGAGAGAGAGAGAGAGAGAGAGAGAGAGAGAGAGAGAGAGAGAAGTATTCTGCTATTTGGCACTATGTATCGACGACAGTCAAAAGAAATCTCAGGATGAAAGCCCTTAAGGGCCATCCTCACTGTCGTTCCGAACTATCAGGTATCCGTTAGTTCCGCCCATTGGTTAACTATCACTACGAACGCATGTCCACACTGTGAGGTAAACCCGATAGGCAGATTGAACGGTTGGCTGGCTCTGAGCTTAAATTTAGATTTTGGCGGGTTTTGTGAAACATCACAATGATTATTCCATGCATCTGAGTCGAAGAAAACAAGACGTAGCAGGGCTTCTGTGTACCTCTGACTTGAAAACTTATTTTAGTTTCGGTGATTCAATTCAATTTTTAAAAGTTGAAAAAATAACAACACATCTTTTATTTGAGAAGGAAAAAAAAGCATTTTTGTAATGGAGGATTCATTTTTAGATCTTGATGATTTTTTAGCCATTTATATACTAATATCTGCTAGAAAAAGACGAAATAAAAAACGAGCTATTTGGTAAAAAAAAAATGGCTGTTGAAAAGGACACAGTACACCCATACAAATATTTTGAAAGAACTTCGGCCATACCCAGACGATTTCAACAATTACCTGAGGATGGATGAAAAGACATACGTTCAACTGGATGGCATTCTTCGCCCTTTGATTGAAAAGGAAACCACACAAATGAGAGAACCAATCAGCGCACACGAAAAGTCGCCTTCAGACGCACAGTTTTTTGTATCCGGTAAAGCCATCCGGTCAGTCCATGAGAATAAAAATAGTAGTGCAAAGAAGCGGCTTGACAAAAATCGTACCGGATAGCTTGATATCTGGCGCAGCTAGATATTTCCCATCCGGTGGACATCCAGTGAACTGGGGCACTGGCGCCTCGAGGTCTTTACTTTGATCTTGCCGCGCGCGGAGCTAAAAATACGAATAAAAATATTTTGAATTACTGGTCCAATCTAAAAATTAATACGATTTTCGTGATCAGCGACCTTCAAATAGTCAAATTACGCGGGGAACAGAATTTAACGATAAATTAAAAAATAAAAAAATTCGAAATCATGTTGATCATCCTCCATTTTTGTGAACGTTTTGAATTTCGCGCGAACTAGATACGACAACCCAATGATGTCATCATCTAGGCCAAGATTTGAATGATCAGGTCAACTGATATCCAACTGATGCATGTAAACGGTCATATGATTGCTAATCCGGTTAGTGTCAGTTTCAACTGACCGGATGGCTTTACCGGATACAAAAAACTGTACATCTGAAGGGGGCTAAAGACTGACAGGAACATTACGATTTTTAGCAACGGGGGCGAAATACAGGGAATTGCAGTATATGACCTGTATATCTCCACAAGCACTGTGTAAAATAATCCCTGAAACTTGCTGTGCAATTTATCAAGCCCTGTCCAAGGATTATCTGAAGGTGAGTTTGTACATTCCTAATTTCTTTTAACAATTATAGCCTTTACGAACAGGACCTTTAACGCGTATTGCTATCACCATGATTTCAAACTAATAATAATAATCCGAGTCATCGCAGATTATCAAATACATGTAGGACATTATAATTATAATTATCATTATCATTAGCATTAGCAGTATCGCCACCAGTAAAAAGAAAAGAAAAACAGTTTCAGTTTATAGCTTTATTACTTTATTAACTTAATAATGTTTTAAGTATTACTTTTACTTAGTTCTTTAAAATATATTTTGAAGCATATTGTACGTTAATATGGAAATAATGTGAGGAAAAAGTACCAAGAGAGTAATTATCTAGTAGCTCTGATAGGAAATAAGAAAGACAATGTAAAAATTGAAATGATTTTAAAGTAAATTATGAGCTTAAAAAATTAAAACAAATTGCCAGTCTTACCTGTGAAATCTCGTCTTCATCTTCTATAATTGTGTCTTCATTTGGCTCTGGTGACTCCGGGGTAGGTCCAAACGGGTTAGGTTCTAAGCTGGTGATTACTGGTCTTGTGATTTCTTGATCCCTTAAGAAAATGAGGTGCTCATAGTACCATAGCTTGGGTTCATATACCTCATCTGTCCCTGAGCCTGAAAGTTTTGAGCTCTCTACTTTCTTCAATTCTTTTCGGAAGGAGCCTCTCAAGTTATTAATCTTTTTAGTCACGGAATCTTTGTCAGCGGTTTTGTCAAATTCACGCACAAAATCCAGTAACAACTGGTAAGATTTTTCTTTCAGAAAGCGATTACTATATTCTTTACTTTTTATTTTCCACAAACATTCTTGTTTCCTGCACAATTCGAGAAATTCAATAATTTTTTCTTTTGACCAGAATGTCATTTTTCTTTACCATTTAAATACCAGATACTATACAAGTATACAACAAGAGGGTCTGAAATCAATTTGGTATAACTTATCTAGCGGCAATAAGAAGTCACAGTGTTGTGTAGCACATTGCATGTATCATAGGCCTATTTATTTAGTTAGAATCTAGATCCAGGCTTTAATATTACTCAACGGAAAAAAATGTGGGAGGAACAAAGAGGGAAAAGTAAGTGTAGTTGATCTTTCTATCTTGAAAAGGAAGAGACAAGAGAGAGAGAGAGAGAGAGAGAGAGAGAGAGAGAGAGAGAGAGAGAGAGAGAGAGAGAGAGAGAGAGAGAGAGAGAGAGAGAGAGAGAGAGAGAGAGAGAGAAATAAGGTAGTGGTTAATGAAAATTAAAACTATCTTTCTAAATAACTGTTAAAAATTGTTACTAGCGAACATATTCTCTAATTTTAATACGCTGAATCTGAATTTGTTAATAGATTTGGGCTACGGTTAATATTAAAAAAAAAAAATTTAAAACAAATTTAATTTTCCTGCGCCCATCAATCACCGACGCCGCCAGCCACGCCTATCAAATAACTGCGCCAAAATATCAAGCAAGTTGGATTCGTCGGGCGGCGTGACGGTGGCCCCATGGAGTGACGAAAAACTATGAGATTTTCTCGTCCACACTGTCAGTTCCACCTCACGGGTCGACCCATCGGGCGCCCAATAGGTAACCGACTGTTCGGAGTGACAATGTGGACGCCGCTTTAGACGCGTTTCTTGTCTCTTCTTTCAGTTACTCCCACGAATATGGTAACATACATCTATTAATTGCTCAAAATCAAAATATAAAACATATTTCCTTCTCTGAACAGTAGTCTCTGCATTAAATGCTAACCAGTAAGCCTTTGTCAGACTTTCAAGAAAGGCACCTCTCGCTGAAATTTATTAGGAACATCGTCTTTTCTTTTAGCTATCTTAAAATTACTTTTTTTTTTGGCATAAAAATATGACTCCCCCCCCCCAAAAAAAAAAAAAAAAAAAAAAAAAGTTTATATGGCACTGCCCAAAAAATCGCGAAAACAAACAAACATAAAAACAACAACATCATGTGCTATCGAATGAAACGACAGGTAACAGTGCATTTATCTGGTTTGCAATGCACGTGTATATCTTAATCTTTCCTGACTCAGTGACTGACTATTGACTGCTATTTTTATTTAAATTTATCTTAAAGGCTGAAAAAAAAAATGGAGGTAGAGGGGGGTGCAAACAACCAGTGCATAGCAATTGTTATGTAGTTGATGAGGCAAAATTGTCAATCCTGTTAGGAAGAGCATGATCCTGAGTCGGGTGAGCTGAATTTGATATCTTGGTTATGAAAGCTAATACTAGTATTAGCCTACAAGTGGCTTTTCCCTCAAAACTTTGGTAGATCAGAACTTCAGCTGCAAATTCAAACATTTAACAGAAGCATTAATAAAGTAAGTGAAAGGGAATTTAATATTTAGATCCATCCATCTTTAAAAACTAATTTTGTTGTGTGTAATAATGTTGTATTCAATCATTATTATTATTATTATTATTATTATTATTATTATTATTATTATTATTATTATTATTATTATTATTATTATTATCATTAATCAAATTGCGGAAGCTTTTAATAACTATGAGAGTATCATCATTTCCCCCCGTATAAGACTCTACGATGTATTAGAGAAATTAACCAGTTGATAATCACTCTGAACAGGTTTTTATCTATTAATTTGAACTGTTAAAAACTTTTTTTCCTCAACTCAAGACCTACATCCGTAGCACTAACATTTGAAATTGTTGTTTTAGTTGTTGTGATAAATCCCCCACTTTGATTGGTCAATGTTCGCCATGTTATGAATCGAACTTTTCATGTCATGTCGGAACTAAATATTGTACTAGCTTGGTAAAGATAAGATTCCCGACTTTGGCTGAGGAATAGCCAGTGGCCCTCTCATCTCTTACTTAACTGTGGCACAAATAGATCTACAAACGAGCCATCGAAATGTCAAATGTATGATATTAATTATACGTTTCATGATTTTGATCATCTAGACCTAGATCTGGAATGTAGAGGAGTAAATCTAGATCTAGAGTCTAGATCTAGATCTAGATTCCAGATCTCTAGTTCTATAATGTGAAAGTAGATTCTAGACCAAGATCTGGATTAGGATAGATCAAGATAAATATTTAGATGTAATCTTGAATTAAAGTCTAGAGCGAGAAGTTGAAATGTACAATTCAGATCCATAAATTAGGCTGGATCTAGATTCTAGATCCAGTCTCAATTTTGGACTCTTCTAAAATGGATTTAAATCTAGATCTAGATATAGATTTTCTAGATCTACGTCGCGCAGGCGTTTATGATGAAATGACGGGCATTAGTTAAGTTATAGGCCTATTACTTATTTAGTAAGCACTCTTACAGTTAACTAGTACAGGGTTGTTACTTCGCAGTCAATCATGGTGTTTACTTACAATGTTTAGCGATTGGATGAATGTTTCTAACTTTATTTTACCAGATTTTCCCCATGCAATCTAGATTAGGTCTATAGTCGGGTTAGATCTACTCCTAATGAATGAGTAGCAGATTAGATACACTCATATTAGAATCCATGATGGCTGTGATGTGCCCTAATTTATCAGCTAATTGCACATCTCTTTATCATTTATTAAAGTATATTTATGATCTGAATACCTCAACTTTACTAGTCAATATCTCAAGATTCAAATATTGATCTGTGACTATTTCACTGAATTTGTCCATTAAAAGTTCATAAAGACTTTATTTTATAATTACTAATCAGTCACACTTTGTAACGAAATGATTGGAATAGAATTCATTGCTAGATTTAGGTTACTTCCTTAAATACTGGGCATTTTTTATGTGTGGAATGATTCTATAAACTTCTTAAATTATTATAACATAATTGCACCAAATGATTTGAAACAAAAAGGGAAAATGTTCGCAAAAATTTACTACTATTTTGGATTAAATCCTCAATAGGGTCCTAACACTGCAGCTGCTAAGGATTTTATTTGGCTTTGATTCCAAATCTTTAAATGCATTTTCTCCTTGCATTTTTCGAAAATTAACTCTGTGTTGATCCTTATCTTAAACAACTGTTTGCAACTCCTTTAACCCTTTTAGATGTGCATTAATCGGCAGCCATTTTGTTTGTAACTGTAAGGTTCAGCTTCTTGCCAACTAATGCCTGGTTTATTATCCGCAAACTGGAGACAATAAAGTTCATTTTTTTTTCTTACTTTTGTAGAACTAGCTAATCACACCTACAAGAAGAATCTCATGCAAGACACAATAAAGAGCGCCTAGATCTAGATAGATTCTAGACTACTTTGATCTAGAGGAGCCTAGATCTAGATCTAAAAATCGAAAACACTCTTCCTCTTCATTGTTGATGTTTAGATACACATCTGACTCATTATCAAGCTTTATATCACTTGCTTAATTTTCCATGATGGGAAAACCGATGCAGAAGTCAAAATCATAAGATAGCAAAAGATAAATCATAACTGGTGATAAAATAAGATGACTGGGAATGGCGGTCTTCACCGCGAAAAAGTTGAAAATGCAAAAACTGGCCTTGACACAGCCTCTCTTTTTCGCCCAAGACCTTGGCATCCCTGAGGCTCTAGGCCTAATTTCGGCCAGTTTGGGCTGGGATAAATCTAAAAGGGTTAACAACTGAGATAACAGTTGGCCATATTCTTAAACTGTTAAACTCAGTTTTAGACCTTTATATGTCCATGTCTATAAATGCAGCAACACATCTCATTTTGTGGTATACAACTCTTTTTCTAAGCGTTCATTTCTGTATGGAGTAAGTGTTGTAGGGACAAAAAATGATAAATTTGAGGTTATCGGCCCAACTCCCTCTCTTTAAAATTGTATTTCTTAATGAATTTGATATGCTAAACACGCATATGAAGAGTTTGTTTGTCGCAAATTAATACTTTTCAAGGTATAAGCATTTATGGGGTGCACTATTTCCTTGTTTGTCTCAGTTCTTATGCCAATCTGCACGTTTTTGCACACTAATTAGTTCTGCTTGACAGAAGTAAAGATCTGCAAACGTGATTTCACTGACTTGGATTATTCTATTCTATATTTACTTTGGATTATTCTATTATATATTTTGTTTAAATTTTGGAATATTAACTATGTAATAATATGAGTTAAAATGTAACTATGGGTAATTAATTTTAATAAACAAAAAAAAGATCAGCCTGTGGAGTTCAGCACTGTCTAATGTTGTGCCTTTCTAGTACTCACTAGCCGTCCACAAGCCCTCTTGGCTGGGTGACAAACACAATGTGCGCCTTTGATAGTGAAGTCACATACAGCTTGCGTTAGCCCCATTCCAATGCCTTTATTACTTTACTATTTCCAAAAGAGATTCGGAAATTGTTGAATCCGAATCGTATTTAATTTCTTGGTCTTGCTCTTGGAAGAAAAGAATGAATTATTTTTTTGAAGCCTAGGGTCAAACCTATGGTAGTCTTTAGATCTAAATCAAGTGGCCTCAAAACTTTTGCAAAGTAGGGTGATTCTTGACTTTTAGAACATAGATTAGGTCTAGATCTAGTAGGAATACTCTACGAAGAAGAGCATATATTGCTCACGGCTGTTAAAGAGCGGCATTTTAGTTTGCCTGCTGCACCCGTGAAGCACCTTGTAACCCGATCGGGTCATGGGGTCACCACACCTGCAGAACGGGGATTCCCCTTTCCTCGCAACTTTAGATTTTAGATCTAATTTTCACACCAAAACAATGGAGAATTTAAGCTTATGCATGAAAGGAAGAACTACAAAAATCATATAATTTGTTACATCTATATTTCAGCGATACGAGGATATATTTTTTCCCCTTCTTTTCATTTAATTGATGGAGTTATTGAGTGCTTTAATTATAAGTACATGAATCTGGAATAATCGTAAGTTGGTGACGTTTTTTACGGGACATTTATGAAAAATCGAAACAATTTTTGGGGATGAAATTTTTACAGCATTTTATATGTTGAACTTAACACCCACCAAATCGCATTAGCGAAGAGTTCTCCGTTTCCAAGTTATGCGGGTTTGAGTTATGATAGTCCAGTTCTTACAGCGCTGGTACGGCGTTATGATGTAAAATAATAAATCTAAACAACGATAGAATATCGTATTTCAAGCTGTGGAGCGTCAATATATATGAGGGAGGCCTGGTGTTAACTTTTAACAAAATTAAAAACAGGCACTAAGAAGAAAATGAAACTTGTGTAGGGTTGCGCATTGTCTTCCTTTAAAGCTAAGTCATACATTTACTTTGCCTTACGTTCTTCAATCGGCGGGGCGTGTGCTACGAGTAAGAGCTCTCTCTCTCTCTCTCTCTCTCTCTCTCTCTCTCTCTCTCTCTCTCTCTCTCTGTCTGTGTCTGTGTCTGTCTGTCTGTCTGTCTGTCTGTCTGTAAATTTTCAAGCTTTTATTATAACTTTCTTCAAACCTCTGACGCCTAAGTGCTTTGAGTTTATTTACGTCAGAATATTAAAAGCATATTGTAAAAATCTTAATTTTTTTTTTTTTGTTACTGGAATGATTGTGAACACCAAAAGTTAGTAACGAGCCGTTGATAAAGTCCGCACAGAGAAACTTTTGATTGTTTCCTCTATCTGCTACTTAACGATCTATCACAACAAGATCTGCAAACTTCATGGAGCTTTTGGTTGCGTACAGATTCTAAGTGCTGCTCCATATTTAACTGTGTTGGTTTGAGGCTTCTAAGGTAGATCTATAATGCAGAGTGTTATTTGCGGGTAGTTCGTGCAGACCCGAGCATGTGGAATTATTTTAAAAAATCATAAAATCACTGGAAAACTCTTCGCACTTGAAACTTTCACAAGTTCTTTATATTAATCTTTTAAATATAGGGAAACAATTTTTAAGCGATAAAATTGTTTCACTTTTGAAATATTCCTATTAAACTGAGGTGTTATGAAAATCAAGACTTTTTTCTGTTCTTTTACTAGAAGTATGAAGATTCACCTGTACCATCTAAACACTTTATAATTGAGAGATAAAAAATATAGCGTTGTATTCAGGACAATTTCAGCTTTAAAATGAATATTTGTTTGATATACTTGATGTTAATGAGGCCAGATTTATCGCGATGCAAAAACAAGTAAAAAATCCTAATATTAGATTTAACAGCAGTGCACCGTCACGCACGGGCACACACGGTTGTAGCCTGCGTGACAGGTGATTGATCACCGATCCGCCCACTAACTGCGGGAGTCTGAGGTAGGGCCTGGAAGCAAACTAAGTTGCCACTTTTTGGTCTGTTTTAACAGCCGTGTGCTACCAATATATAATTCTCTTTTTTACTTGATGTAATATGAACATTAGAAATGTGTGCATCATGCTGTTTAAGTGGCTTTGGTAGTGATTGAAAAATGTTTGTTATTATTATTATTATTATTATTATTATATATATATATATACCGTATTCCCTCCATTAGTAGCGCCATCTCTAATAAACGCCCCCCCCCTTTCCCATCCAAGCAACACTTAAAAAACACCACTTTCGAGAGCAAAAGATTCTTATTAAACTCAAACTCAAAACATTTATTAAGCGATAGATCTGATGATAACAACAGACAACACATGTTAACAATGAATGACTATGGTACTGCAATTGTCATCTCAAATTGGGGATGTCAAAGGCGTCTGAGGTTAATGTCCTGGACTATTGCAGTCCTTGTAGTCATCGACTCGAATGACACCCAACCATGGCACTCTAAAACTAACTAGAGGGGGAGGGGGGGGGGCGGCGACGGCGGAAACGGCGGCACTTTGTCTTTGAAGAAAGTCATCCAAAACATTCCATTAGACGCACCCCCCCTTTTCATTTTCACGCGCCCGGCGCTACTATTGGAGCGAATACGGTATATATATATCTTTGAAAGAAACACTCATTTTTCCTCCCTTTATGTTAATCTATTCCAATAAAGAGTTAAATATTGAAGGAAAAATGTTAATTAATATTAAGAATTAGTCTATCAAACTCTATGTTGTCATTGTGACGGTTGACAATGATCATTGGGTAAAAAAAATCTCATTGACACTTTGCTAGCAATGTGTTTTATATTGTTTTGTCTGTTTATAAATGTATTTTTATAAATTGATACCTTTTGTCAGTAATTGCCTTTTATTTTCTTTGGCTCTTTGTGTAAGTTTAAGAATAGTTATGTTTTTGAATGGTTAATTTCTCAAATTAACATTTTGGGGGTGTAGGAAAAGTTCAAGGTTGACACCTCACGTAATTCTTCTGAGAATAGGGTGAACTAAAGAGAAGGCCCCCAAATTTGCACTAATTGAGCTATCGCGATCAATTAAAGCTTTAACATTGATTGAATCATACATTTAATTTCTGTAATCACGTGCAAGTGAGGGCAAGAGGATTAGTTTCCTTTACATCTCCATATTTCTATCAAAAGGTGGCATGACAGTTCAGTTACATCCCATTAACAAGAAAACAACACAACTTCACAAACTCAAATGTCTTTTTAACTGCCAAATTGCAAATTAGATATTTATAGATCTGAAATATTCATTATTTAAAAGAAATAACTGTGGCTCAATTTGTATTAGAACACCTGTTTCATGAACTCAAATAATCCAAAGCTTTAACTCCATGTCAATTAATTAGAAGGCCAACATATGCATTGTCTCACATAGTCCAACAGTTACACTAGAAAATTTTAAACATCATCTTTTTATAGATAATCTTGTTATATAATTTTATTCTTGCTATATCCTTATTCTTGGCATTATTTTTCCTACAGATTTCAAATGTAGAAAATCTATCACCTCAAATTATTCGACAAGTTGCGAAGGAAGTGAGTGGGCTCTGTAGAAATCCACCTGAGGGCATAAAAGTTTTCATGAATGATGAAGATGTGACGGACATCCAGGCTACAATAGAGGGTCCAGGTACTAAATCAGGAAATGGCATACCTTATATTGAGTTCAGATGAATATTTGAGAAAATATACTTTTATTCCTTTATGAGCCAAATATTTTAAAACCTATCCAGAGAAGTGTATCCCGCTAAGTTTTATGAAGTAGTGCTATTGAAACTTTTCATTGCTTTATCTGTACAATTTGCAAAAACATGTAATGATCTCCCTTGCACTTATTATTCGGCAACAGTCTGGCATTCATGTACACATAAGATTATATTGATTAGGGTTGCAAAGTTTGCTTTGTCTTTCAGTATTTTTTTTTTACCGTATTGGGTTTGAAAATGATTCAATCACAAGTAGAGGAAACCTGTTCTGCTCGGTTGTGATAGCTAAGAGTGAATTAGTTTATTTCTGGTTATGTTTTATTTATTCTTATTTATATTTTAGTTTGCAGCACCTCATCTCTTGTGTGGTAAGAGCTATATCTAATGAGCAAAACCAAACCTTCATATTGTCCGTTGAACTGTTACATGACCTACTTACTGTAAAATGTTGATCAAAATGAACAGCAGAGGGTTCCAGATTTTTCAATACTTTTACTAACATAATAACTGATGCTTTTTGCTTTTGTGCTTTTTTTTTTTTTATAAAGTTTAAATTGTAACGAATTTCTTTGTAGTTGCACTTTTCTTTATTATCTTCACAGCTGATACTCCTTATGCAGGGGGCACCTTTCGGATGAAGCTTGTTCTTGGTAATAACTTTCCCTCAGAACCTCCAAAAGCCTTCTTCCTCACTAAAATATTTCATCCCAATGTGTCAAGCAATGGCGAAATCTGTGTCAACACTCTAAAGAAAGATTGGAAACCTGATTCAGGAATAAAACATATTTTATTGGTAATTATATTCCACTGACTTCGAATTGTCCATTTTAGTCCATTCTTTAATATTGTCTACCTAATTCTTGATTGAGCGTCATTGTTTTATATAATCTCAATTCCAAATTCCCTATTAAACTGGTCGAGTTAATGTAAGTTTTGCCCCTGAAGAAATGCTACATCTTTGTTTTAAAATAGAAATGTGGAGCACCCCTAAAGCCTACAATATTTATACAGCATTAGTCTATTTATTATGCTGGATCTAGATTAGATCAATCTGATGTGAATTTTTTTCTAAAACTCCTAGAGCTTAATTTAAATTTTTTAAGTAGAGTTGGGTGTGGACCACATTTTTCACTGATTTGAAAGACAGCAAGCACAAGAATCGGGTACACTTAAGTCAGCAGGTATACTGTGGGCAGTAAGACAGTGGCGCTGCCTCCATGCTTCCTTTGTAGATGAAATGTTTCTAATCCACCACCAAGACAGTGGGTTAAA
This sequence comes from Elysia crispata, assembly GCA_033675545.1. NCBI lineage: Eukaryota > Metazoa > Mollusca > Gastropoda > Plakobranchidae > Elysia > Elysia crispata. The sequence continues at coordinate 59,727 of JAWDGP010005856.1, forward strand.
ATCTTCCTGTCCCACTGCACCCCGTTTTCACTAGGCAATAATCTGTCCTATGCCCATCTCCCAAGCTATCTGTGATCGCAGCAATAAAGCGATAGCAGATGAGGGCACAGTCAGTCAAAAGAGGTGAGAAAAAAAAAAGATTACATTGAAACTACATGCGCAATATTGTCTTACATGTTAGTGTTATCCAAAGCATCCTTATATTTACAATTACAGATGTCAGATTATATAAAACTAAGCCTAGATCTAATATATAGATTAGGCCTAGCTTGTTTAGACACATCGCGGACGTCTCTCTTCACTTTCTGCCAATGTACTGTAATCAATTAAAAAAAAATTGTGCATCAATTATGAATGAGAAGGCATGTGGCAAGACGAGTAAAAAGGAGCTTTGCAGTATTAAGTAGCAGTTCAGTACATTTCATACATACATGAGTAACTGGATATTAATCATGTCATCGCTTCGTGGTTATTTTAGAAAGTAACAAATTAATACCAGTTTTACAGTACCTCGGCTTAGACTAGAACCTCTTCATCAGATTTCCCTTGCTTCATGTAGATTCTAGAAATGGGCCTTATAACAAAACCTAGGCTATCTTATTCTAAAAAAGTAGAATGGTTGGATGATACCAGACTACAGGGCATGGTGTGCAGTTATCAAGTGGGAAAATTGTGGATCTAGACCTGACAGGATGCAAATCTCTAATGTTCATTCTCTAATCAACAACACAATGCAAACTCCTAAGGCATTTACTGCCCGCAAGTCCACAACCACAGTGCCTGTTACTCGCCCTCCTCAGTGAGGTCCAGGGGTAGTTGAGATCATGCAGGTTATCATTCCCAACTCTACCTTAAAGTGAAATAAAAGCTAGATGTGTTTTTCTCTTGCATAAAAAAAAATTTTTTTTAGCTGAAATTTATGATCTACACAAAGGAAAGCAAGGGGCAAAAAGACGTAAAGTAACCATTCGATTATAGTGCTATATAGTGGCACTTAATATCTGAGTTTTATAAGCTTGAAGTGGTTTCATTTTTAGACCGGTTTTGGAAAATTCTCCAAATTCTGAAATTCCACTAATAAAGATTTAAATTGAGCTTGATATAGTTGTTCAAGGTAAAACATATTTATTGTGATTAGTTATATTAATGGTGTCATTTTATAAAGATATTTTTGGTTTTGTTTTGCCAGTCCATTTTATCTTAAAATATAACTTATTTAGTTCTGCTACTTCAGAAATAAAAAAAAAAACTCATTGGAAAAGGTATTTTTCATCAAAGCTGATATGCAAGAGTGCTTGTATGCATGTATGTTCTGCATGCATTTGAGTCGAGGCTAAAATGAAATGTAATTGCTTTTTTTTACTTCCAGACGGTAAAGTGTTTGTTGATTGTGCCTAATCCTGAGTCAGCGTTGAATGCTGAAGCAGGGAAACTCTTGTTGGAACAATATGAAGATTACTCACTGAGAGCAAAGATGTTCACTGAAATACATGCCAAACCTCTCAGGTAAATTTCTTATCTACAGATTTGTTTTTGTATGGCAAAAAAATTGTGTTAACAGTATAAACTACTCAATTAACAAAAAAAAAATATCAGTTTTATTATTGAGATATGGCCACCAGTGTTCTAGAATGGCAGGCTAACCACTGTCTCTAAAACTTAACTGCCATTTTTATGTTAACCCAAATCATGATATCGCAATCAAAATGTGTCAAACTTACTTACTTTTAATAAATTCCCACAGTGCTGGGGATCTGATTAATTTGTTTCAACAGTTATGAAATAAATAAAAGTTAGGGGAAGAGGTTGATCCATGAATGAAACTTACAAATTTAAGCAACCTGCTTATACATGATCGCTTTCATAGATATTCAAAACAAACAAGAGCAACACGTTTTCTGTTGAAGTGACCATAATGTTTGTACGCTGTCTGGCGACTGTTTCGCAACCACAAGATTACCTGTTAGAACAAACACTAGCTCTATCAATATCCACCTGGTGAAGTGGACCGTGAAGTCTACAACCTGGCAGGTAGACATCACGACGCCCTTTCCCTGAGTTACATTAAAGGGCTTATTAAATGTCGCCTAAGTCCAGGAAAGCTTGCTGTTGACCACCTGTGTGTTAATTCTTTCATACCATGTGAGAGATGCCCATTTCTCAGGTAAATAAAGCCAACAATATGCTCAGAACGCTTCATTTTGATGATACCATCTCAAATTTTTTCCTCTTCTAAATGGGTAAAATTTCTTGATTTAGCCACGACTTCATATAGTAATAATTCTGTTTCCCAAATTCCTTCCCTGATTTCACAATTCCCAATTTGGCAGGTCTGACTGTTTTACGTTTCATTTCCTTTGGATCTTAGTCTCTCTCATTGATATTTTGTAGATGTGGGAAAAGTTCAAGATTTCTTTCAGCTTTGACGCCTCTGATTGACCATAGATGTCAATGTGCTACATATATTATTTTGATTCGATATTTATTTCATATTGATAGACTTCTGTCTCATGAGCTGTATTGTATCACACGGACATTTCAGTGATAGCTATCCTGCATTTTAAACACTTTTTCCATGATATCCTGAGACTTCATCATTCTTTGATTTTTTTTTTGAGGTGCTGGCTAAGAACCATTTTACAAAATCGATTTTCAAATGAACTGGCACAAAATTGTAAAGTTTTATCAGAGTGCAAAATTTACCATCAGAAATTCAGGGAAACTGAATGAAGACAACCTTGTAGAACCAGTGAGAGTGGTTAATAGATTCGTTTTTATCTACATGTAGTTGTTAGGAGTGCCAGCTTGATAGATCATTGATAGCTTTAGAGATAAAATAAAGCCCATTTTTGGGTGCTGAACAAAGAAAAAGAGCAGGTCAGAACTGTCTACCAGCTGCATATTGTGTGTCTATGTGTTTGTAGATGTATTGTGTCAAGCATTGAACTAAGGCGTTAGAATATTTCCTAGTGAACATGACTGAGTTAATGAATATGTATGCAAACTTGTGATGGCAGTTACACCTGGCAATATAGGCTGATATAGGATATAGTTGAACAGGTAAAATATTATTTTACTGCAATGAGTATCTGTAAGTAGATTAAAAATAAGCATAATACTGAGGCTCATATATTGTCTCATTACATGTATGCTTAAAACAATGTTAATTCCTTTTTCCTTTCAAATCTATAGACAAAGATTTTGTTATTCGGTTCATTAGAAAATACTGTCAATGGAAATGATGGAAGCTGCAAGACATGTGAAATGAAGAGGAGAATGTTGCCCCCCAAAAAATAAAAAGAAGAAACACACGGATGTTAAAAGATAATTTATTATAAAACGGATATGAAAAAGGGACCCTGCAAAACCTTGAATAGGGTGCAATGAAATCTGTTTTTAGAATTTGGGAGAAATTTCGAATTATTGTAAATAATTCTGAAACAAGCTAAAAGCAGCATTCCAAGCTGCCTTTATTATTGATTCAGTGTGAGTGCCTGAATTTTGATTGATCATTAAATTAAGGTTAATTTTAGGAACTATTTAAACATGATTAGGAGACACTTTGACGTACCCAGGAGAGAGGAGACCAAGTTAATACAAGTACTCATATATTTAGTCTTTTCTCCTGAACACTAAGGAAATCAGTGTTTCAATTCAAATACTCTATCGTCTTGTTTGCATTAAGTTTTTAAAAATGTGCCATCACAGACAATTCTTTTCATATGCTTTTTCTTTTTTTTTTAAATATTTGTTAAACTCCAGAGCAACAGAAGACAACTGCTCAACTGAAGACAGGAGCTCAGAGGGACCTCTTGCAAAGAAACATGCAGGGGATAAAAAGGTGGTGGACAAAAAGAAGAGAGACAAGAAGAAAACTTTGAAAAGATTGTGACCTTTCATCAAGCCCACCATTAATTTCCTGTCATTCTTCATCTACTTTCTCTCTGTCTCTCCGTTTAAGTCATGTTCTTCAAATCACAATTTTATTCTTTTCATCACCATTGCAAACATGCACTGCATTTTGGTTATTGGGTGAGGACACCATCATCCTAAGATTTTAGATGATCATGTTTTACTAAGTTATGTACAATTGATTTACTCATTTATTTAAAAGTTGCAAATTTTGATGTTGGAATTATATAATATATATTGTGTATAATATAAGAAACATACATGTATCTTTTTGTGATAGTATGGATGTAGAGTAAAGCTAACTGAGATAGCCTTTTTGTTAATTTATTCTTTAAATTTATATATGATTAAGTTATCTAAGGCAAGGTCTTCTTTTCCAGTTAAGTATTAAAACAAGTTGAACTTTATTTATTATTAAAAGAAATTTTTCGTTCATATGGTTTTTGTGGAAACTTTTTAGTTACAATAACATCCCATGGAGTTAGTCCTACTATGATATTTTGATATAAAGTGGTAGCTTTATTTTTTTTTTTTTTTAAATGTTCCTTCATTGATTTCTGAGCCGTTTGCATGTGTAAGAATCCAACATGGTCTTAAATGCTGTTTAGATTTCTATACAGAATTGTAATTAGCTTGCATGCATATTTATTTTTAAAAAGATTATATGTTTGTCTTTAATGGTTGCAGCTCATGGTAACTCAAACTGTTGTTGCGTTTAAATGGCAGAGCTGTTTTTAAGTGTTTTAACAAAGTTTGAGGGTGCCATCTCTGGGATATTTTGATACTTAAAAGATTTTGAATACTTCAACTTGCAGTGCTGAACATATACAGAAATGCAAACTTTTTGGGGGTGTCTGGAAAATTGTCCCAGTAAAATAAACTCTATTATTTTGAGGCCATACTGTGTTATTCCTCTGGTCACCGGGGATGAACCTGAGGACTGTTTTATAGTCTTGTTGTCTACTTGCAGGAATTCCTGTCATTGACGAGATGGCACCTATTTGTGGTTGTTGAGTGCGATGAAAGGGTGTAAGTGCCAGCTGTTTGTGTTAACTTATTTTTTTAGTCTAACTTTCGAGTTTTATTATTAAACAATTGAACATTTAAATATACGAAACACTTATTTCATTTAATTTTTTCCATCTAGTTTATTTTTTTAAAGCTTTATGAGAATGGTATCTTTTATGTAAATTACTTCTTAGTGTCATCTGTTTGTAAAAAATAAATACACCCTTTGTATTGCAAAAGTAAAACAACAATAACCTCGGAAGTATTGCATTAAATTAGCCACTATAATTAGAAAATACCTTTTTTGCACAAATGGGGTTTTCCTCAGAAAATATGGACACAAGAAGGATTTGTAGCCAATGTCAGCATTTTTATTTTTTGTGAGGTACAATGAATTAAATACCAGCAAAATTTGTCAGCAATGTTTCCATTTCAAATATTTAATCAAATTTTGAAAACCCATTTACTGCAGGTGTATTTCAAAATTTGTATTTTTTCACAATGAAATGGAGATTGTAATATTCAAACATTTCATTACTTACAAATTAAGATTGTTTTGAATGTTTTTGAAAAAAAAAAAAAAAAATTCATAAACATGATTTCTTCAGATCATTAAGCTATAGCAAACTTTTTTGACTTTGTTGAAAAAAAACCATGAAACAATATGAAGTAAAAACAGATTATTGCAGAGTTCATGGCGGGAGATGACCAACTTCCATGGATAATGCTTCATTAACCTCTAGCCTGCTGCAGCACTAATTAACATTAGAATGGGCAAAACAGCAGAAACCTCATGCAATCTAATTCAAATTCAAATAACTTGATGCTAAAAATGTTGAACAACACAAACATATTTTTAACTTTAAGTCCTCTGTTTATTTTATTTATTGGACTAGAGTTTAGTTTGTGATAATTGGATCTGTTATATTTCTACAACTGTTCCCAAATAGTTGGCCTTAAATGGACTGCACTGTATGCAATTATAATTCAGAATAAAATTTAGGAAAATAAGTTTGGTCTTATCAAAACTCAAACCTCATAGGCACACTACAAACTTAAGTTTAAAACTAAAAGCACCCCAACCAGATAGCAAAACTTTTCCAAGGCATCTCTCTAATGCTGCTGCATGGCCGAGACCGAAGAGAAAAGACAATTGGCCAGCTGGAAAAAAAAAATGGTTTAAAAAGATTCTGTAAAACATTCATTTGGTTGGCTCGAAATTTATACTTCGTGTACATGTAATTATGGACATAACTGAATCATCTCTGAAATTTTTCACAAACTGTTTTCTGTTAATTTCGAGCCATGTCTTGAGACTGTCGAGTGGATTGGTCTACTGGGTACTAGTATTTGAACTACTAATTGAACTGGATGTGCCAATACTGATGTGGCACTAGATATGATAGTATCATAATGAATTTTAAAGTTGTAAATGTACCCCCTTTTGCAGTTTCTTGTCAATGACAACATGGAATGTGTCGACGAACAAATGACATCTATCTTAGGGCAAAAACAGAGTTAGAATTAATCTGGAGTGAGATAATGACAAAAACACGGAGATATAAAAAAAAGGAGTGAGTAAAATGGGTTAAAAAAAAATTACATACTTAAATCAAAAAGACAAGCTGTACAACAGGATCAAAGAGAGGAGCACAAAATTGTGTAAAGTTAGTGGTCAAGTCTATCGTGTAGGCCATTAGGAGGCTACACCATAAATTCTGTACAGTCTATTAGACTTTAGAGGCTACACTAGAAATTCTGTACCGTGGTTAGGAGGCCACAACATAAATTTAAAGTCAGGGCTTTAAACGTTGCGATTCATATCGAAATTTAGTTATTCGCGAATGTATCCATGTCGGAAGTGATTGTGAAACGATCCACAATTTAGGCCTGTTTGACACAGATCTGTGGTAATTATAACTTTTCACTTTGGAAGGAGTCTGATGAGATTACAGAACTTTCTGTGGCTGGGATATGATTCTCGAGCGAAATGTTCAAATCCAGCTATTGTGCTTCCTTCCTGTGTCTCATCGCTCTTCTTTCTTCTGTTCTGACTTCTCTTGGTCAAAGTATAGACCATCGGATATGTGTATTATCGTAGTCAGTGTATTATCGGGATGTGCGTATTATAGGGGTGCGTGTATTATCATAGTGAGTATATTATCGGGATGTGCGTATTATTGGGGTGCGTGTATTATCGTAGTGAGAGTATCATCGGGATGTAAGTATTATTGGGGTGCGTGTATTATCGTAGTAAGAGTATTATCGGGATGTGCGTATTATTGGGGTGCGTGTATTATCGTGGTGAGAATATTATCGGGATGTGCGTATTATTGGGGTGCGTGTATTATCGTGGTGAATGTATTATCGTGGTGAGTGTATTATTGGGGTGCGTGCATTATCGTGGTGAGTGTATTATCGGGATGTGCGTATTATTTGGGTAAGTGTATTATTGTGGTAGATGTATTATTGGTGTGCGTGTATTATCGTGGTGAGAGTATTATCGGGATGTGCGTATTATTGGGGTGTGTGTATTATCGTAGTGAGTGTATTATCGTGGTGAGTGTATTATCGGGATGTGCGTATTATTGGGGTACGTGTATTATTGTGGTGGATGTATTATTGGTGTGCGTGTATTATCGTGGTGAGAGTATTATCGGGATGTGCGTATTATTGGGGTGTGTGTATTATCGTAGTGAGTGTATTATCGTGGTGAGTGTATTATCGTGGTGAGAATATTATCGGGATGTGCGTATTATTGGTGTGCGTGTATTATCGTGGTGAGAATATTATCGGGATGTGCGTATTATTGGGGTGCGTGTATTATCGTGGTGAGTGTATTATCGTGGTGAGTGTATTATTGGGGTGCGTGCATTATCGTAGTGAGTGTATTATCGGGATGTGCGTATTATTGGGGTACGTGTATTATTGTGGTGGATGTATTATTGGTGTGCGTGTATTATCGGGGTGTGCGTATTATTGGGGTGCGTGTATTATCGTAGTGAGTGTATTATATTGGTGAGTGTATTATCGGGGTGTGCGTATTATTGGGGTGCATGTATCATCATAGTGAGTGTATTATTCGGGTGCGTGTATTATCGTAGTGAGTGTATTATCGGGATGTGCGTATTATTGGGGTGCGTGTATTATCGTAGTGAGTGTATTATCGGGATGTGCGTATTATTGGGGTGCATGTATCATCATAGTGAGTGTATTATTCGGGTGCGTGTATTATCGTAGTGAGTGTATTATCGGGATGTGCGTATTATTTGGGTGCGTGTATTATCGTAGTGAGTGTATTATCGGGGTGTACGTATTATTGGGGTGCGTGTATTATCGTAGTGAGTGTATTATCGGGGTGTGCGTATTATTGGGGTGCGTGTATTATCGTAGTGAGTGTATTATCGGGGTGTGCGTATTATTGGGGTGCGTGTATTATCGTAGTGAGTGTATTATCGTGGTGAGTGTATTATCGGGGTGTGCGTATTATTGGGGTGCATGTATCATCATAGTGAGTGTATTATTCGGGTGCGTGTATTATCGTAGTGAGTGTATTATCGGGATGTGCGTATTATTGGGGTGCGTGTATTATCGTAGTGAGTGTATTATCGGGGTGTACGTATTATTGGGGTGCGTGTATTATCGTAGTGAGTGTATTATTCGGGTGCGTGTATTATCGTGGTGAGTGTATTATCGGGATGTGCGTATTATTTGGGTGCTTGTATTATCGTAGTGAGTGTATTATCGGGATGTGCGTTTCATTGAGGTGCGTCTAATATCGTAGTGAGTGTATTATCCACCAGCCTGCGGCGCATCTCATACAAGTCTTACTCAGTTGTTTACTGGTGAGCATGGGCGATAACTTGTGCTGAGGGTTCCCCAGAGCCTCTTTACTGAGGAAATGGTCCTGCCATTAGTTAGACAAGAAGGAATTTCCTCCCGAAAAGTCAATAATGATTTTATCAGAGTAGTGTGGGAGGCAGATATGACGTACAATGTAGTTTCATATGGCTTCCCTCTGCTTCCTAAATAAACAGTCGTGCTTACTTTATCGTGATGGGTAAGACTTTTCCATACATCCCAGTCAGACTTATTGTCTCAGTTTCAATATTTGAAAACTGATAGTTAAGACTTGCTAACTTAACTGATGTATAATCGCAATATCGATTGCTAATTCTTTCATCTCAATACTCAAAACAGAGTCCATACGTTTCTAACATTTTACCATCTCTACCCATACATCAAGAACGTTTTAATATTAAATTAAATAGCCTGTGAAATCTCTTTGTTCCCAAAATATGTGAAAATCTCATGGTACTCTCATAACTTTTAACTGTAATAAGTGAGATAGGCATTTAACGTTGTTTAGAGACAAGGACATTTCTCTCCCATCATTGATAACAGTCAGATACACATCAAACTGTGAACAGCCACATAAAGACAGTCAAAACACACTGAATAAAATGAACAGCATACATAAAAAGTGACTTATTCTAAAAAGTCTTTATTTCACTCTGAAAAAGTAACAAAGCTAACAAATGGCCCAAAAATTTCTTTAAAAACCAACAAGGGAACACGATTAAAGAAAGTTTTATTATTGAACAAAACATAAAAGCGTTTCATTGTATACGTTATTATCACTGCTTCAAATTAGACTGACCGAGCTTTTTCATTGCCTACCCGAAAGAACATGAGCGGAAATAAAACTAAAAAAACAAATTGACACCGCTTGCCAGTGTAAGATAAATAAGACAACGTTTCACTTGGACGGATTAATGATTTGGGTTCATATTACTTTCAAGTCAGGTAATTAAAAAACAATTCTCTTCGACAAAAGTACAAAGGGCCATTTTTCCTTATCAATAAAACAGAAAAAGTAAATTCAAAAGATTAGAAAAAGTTCTAATGTCTTTCAACGAGGTGAATTTGAAGGGGAAGAAGAGGAAATAGTTTTTTTTTAAAACCTGACATAAAAAGCGAATGATTAAAGAGAGACGAAGCAGTTGGCTACCATCCCGGGCTCCGCTTGTATACTGTGGGCCCGATCGTTTTACGAGAGGACACAATTTTACTACGAAACACGATACCACTTGGAAATAAAGAGAAAAAAATTATAATCTATTTGAAGTTTAATATGAATTGAAAGATCAGTGTAGTGGGAAACAAAATAGAAAGTACAATAAAAAAAAGCTTTATGCCAGGGAAATGCTTAAAGAAAGATTGTGTTTTCTCTGCATAAGAATTGTTGAATTTCAACTGCTATTTAAGTGATTGAAAAAAATGTAGAGTATCAAAATATTAATGATAGTGGTACAGATTACAGATCATGGACTTGTGTGCTGATTACGTGTTGAATTAAAGAGAGGCCTGGTTAGTGACGCTGTTTTGTGTTGAAACATTTCTCGCCTCATTCAGTGATTGACACTTTGTTTAGGTGTTTTAACGCCATGAACTCTTATCGCTTTTTAGATTTAATATATATATATATATAAAAATATAAATATTCTTGACGCATTACCCGAATAAAGACAACAAAGGTTAAACTAATGATATTAATATCAATGATAAAGAGAATTAAAAAAAAGATCCTAATCATCGTCATACCAATTAATATTAAAGAAAGAAATTCGATGATAACATGAAAACGAGTGGAATAAATAATAACAATAACAAGAACATCGTAGACGTGTAACTTTAAGAAGTAATCAATGGAGGGTTCAAAATTCAAAATCTTACGGTTATAATAAAATAGATGTAGTTCTTGTTCTTGGTAGCTTGCTGAACAGCGGGTATGTCATTGGGTAAAGACAGATTGATTTCGGAATTTAAATAAGATCTTATTTCAGAATAACTTCAATCTTGAGTTATGAGTTTAGCTTTTGTCTACCGGTATTTTCACTGCAATCTCGGAGTATTAGAAGAGAAGCATTGTTAAAAGGATGGAAAAATAAATAACCGAAAAGATACATACACATGTAGAAGATTCTGAATTATATTGTTTTAATTTAGACTAATTACATTTACACATCACTCTTCAGACATTTTACAAATATTGCTGTGAACACCGAAGCCCAAATCCTGAACGCTATTTAGACACCGTTTCTAAAATTTACTGGTCTTTAAAATAACATTTTCATTAAATTTGGTGTCGGTATTACCAATAAGTTCCTAAGATTACTTCATTAAACAATTCTAGTCTTCCCGTGTTCCCTTGCGATTCTACTTATTAGACGGCTGATAAGAGTTATTGGTACATGTATGTCTTTGTCAGCGCTTGGATACTTGGAATGTGCCAACGTTGATGAACCATTCCCAGTTTAATGGGTGTGGACTTTGGGCACCCCAGCTGTGCTCTCCTTGCGGCCGCCGATGCCCATCGGTTCCCCGAAATGGCTAGCAGTGGCGCCCTGACGTAGCATATCCTTGGCGTTCCTCGAGTCGTACTGCTTTTTCTGGTACAACTGGGTCAGGTTGTCCTGGCGGAGAAAACACAAAGAAAGAAGGAAATCATGTGGAAAAATTCAAATGGAACGTCGTGAAGAAAGAAAGAATCAGATTATGTGACAGCCACTCTTCAGATGGAAAACCGTGATGAAGGAAAGATAGAATCATATTATGTGAAAAAAGTGTTCAAATGGAACACTGTAAAGAATGAACGAATCATATCATCGGACAAAACTGTTCTAATGGAACACCGTGAAGAAGAAAGAATTACATTTGGCAGAATCTGTTCATATGGAACAGAGAAAAGAAAGAAAGCCTCAAATCATGTCACAGATTCTGTTCAGATGGAACCCCGAAAAAAAAGAGAAAAAAAAATAAAAGAAAGAATCAAATCGTCAGACCGATACTGTTCAGGTGATAGGTAAGTTTTTCTCGCAAAGTAGTACTAGCATGAAACGTTATAGTTAAGTTGTGCTCGGATAGCTGAAGTTAAAGTTTGTAACAGTTTACTAAAGATCCTAGTTTGTTTCTTTTCAAAACAGCCATGATGAATTTTTTAAAATAAAATTTTAATAGCATAACATGTGTAATGTCTTTAGATTAAAAAAAAAAAACAACAACAAACCCCGTGGTATTTTAAAAATTTTCCGATAAAAAGATAAGAAAAGAACAAGCTTAATGAGTTATTGTAATAAAACAAACACATATTGATCTACTTTACCCCGATCTATATACTTTGTGTCTTTATAGACAGGGCGCTCAAGTTCAACCAAAACATTTTCCCTCCGTCTCATAATTAATTAGACTTACGTTGTCCATATAGACCGTGCTGATCGACTGCAAGAGGCGCTCAATCCTGTCTGGGAAATCTTCCACATTGTCTCCCCCTTGGCGGCGCTGTCTGCCTGACTCATTGGGACCATCGTCTGGCGGGGCTTCCTCGGTAGCCTTGCCGACACCAGTCCATTTCTTGAATCTAGAGGGATCATTTGGAATAGAATTTGATATTGTGATTTAAAATATTACGGGTTATTATTAAAAAAAAAATAATAAGTCCATATCGTTCACGGATAAGGTAATAAAGATAAAATTGAAATAATCATGATAACAATGATAATTATATTACCAAGACAAAACATTCTAAAATACCAGTAAAACAACAACAAAACAACACGATAATATAATTACAAAAACAGCAGCACCAGCAGCAACAACAACAACAGCAACATCATCACCATGATCATCAGCAACGACAATAACAACGCAACAACAAAAACAACAACAACAACAACAACAACAACAACAACAACAACAACAATAATAATAATAATAATAATAATAATAATAATAATATAATAATAATAATAATAATAATAATAATAATAATAATAATAATAATAATAATAATAATAATAATAATAATAATAATAATAATAATAATAATAATAATAATAATAATAATAATAATAATAATAATAATAATAATAATAATGATAGTAACAATAATAACAGTATTAATAACACAGTTAATTATGGTGATGATGATGATGATGATGATGATGATGAAGAATCATGGTAATACTGATTTATTCCAGCAGACATTCGTTCATTATTAACAACTACATTGCATGTAACGGCAACACTTGATAAAGTAGCTTGGCACTTCAGCTGTCGATGATGCATACTGGCTTTAAGTTGCTCCTAATTATCAATATCGACAACACATATCTACTCACTAATATCCTACTGATTGCATGGGTTGCATTGATTAGAATCCGGCGAGCTCATTTCCAAATAAAGCAAATGCATAATTATATACAAAAACAACAAAATACCCCCCCCAAAAAAAAAAACAAAACAAAAAACAACAACAACAACAACAACAAAAAAAAAAAAACCAAAACAAAACAAAAAAAAAACAACAGCAAAAAACAAAACAAACAAACAAAAATAAAATAAGCAAAGAACCAAACTTATATCGGAAGAGTAACGTACAGTTTGAACATTTATGCCACAATTCACGGCTCAATGTATATAATTTCGCTGAAGTGCAATTGTCATCTTTGCACGTGAGCACGAGCCTGTAGATAGGAGATATAAACGGTTTAAAAAAACAACAAAAGACAACCCAGGATGAGCCAGCTCTCTCAAAATTCATGACAATCCACTTTTGTTCGCAGGAAAGTACTGAATACTGTAGGATGAACTTATAGATAGGTAACCATGCTTGGTCCACTACTTTAAAGTTTCGTGCTTAGTGACACTCGTCAGATCATGGACACGGCATGTACTACTACTAAGTAAGCCTTTTTTTAAAATATATCGTGCTCATTAATTGCCGAGCACTGAATTATTGTGTTATTTCACATACACAACTATATACGTATATATATATATATATATATATATATATATATATATATATATATATATATATATATAAATATTTCACACACACAACTATTTATATATAGTATATATATATATTTCACACACGTACCTCTGCAGCATAAAGTCAACCACTTCATAATCGTTGCCTTGCTTCTTCACATCCTCCCTGACCACAGTGAACGTCTCGTTCAGGATGGAGACAAACATGTTCACGATGATGAAGGTCACCATGATCACAAACAGCAGCACAAAGATCTGTAATGAGAAACCGGAACAGCGATCGAGACGAGGTGAGCGAAATATTCTCACTCTTTCCTTCATATGTTCAACATTCATATGTTTTTATCACTTAAATATTCTATCCCACAGTATCACATAAGCATGTTGTAACTTGTCTGTCTTATATGCAATGCAAAGGATAGAAGATTTAGCTTCAATAGCACCAAGATAACTGGCGCAGACACAAGATTGTGTCTGTTATAGGAAACACAAGCATTGTAAGGACACTCGTAGGCAAAAATTTGAGTGATTCCCTGCAAAATTAAAATGCCCTCTCGGCATGTAGTGTGGATGAAAGACAGCACTAAACTTATAGTGTAGCGGAACAGACGATGATGAAATGGGAGAGAGAAAATGGAAAAGCAGAGAAGTCTGCCACAGGCATTCGTCACTCTCCTCAAAGTGAAAACCAATTTAATGACATGTGGCAGAGGTCGAACGGCGAGAACAACGAAGAATATGTTTCACCTGGGTGAGGATCGGCTCAGCCATGATCATGCTGTAGATGTTAAACTTGCCCATCATCATGAGGATGGTGGCCACCACTGAGGAGATGAAGGTCGAGTAGTCCACGTCGATGTGCATGTAGGTCAGATAGAAGAGCTGCGAGAACGCCAGGAACACGATGAAGAAGATGACGCCGAAGTGGAGGAGACTCTTGGCTGCGTGGCGCAGGGTGGCCGACAACATCGAGATCTTTCGGTTAAACCTGGACACAGCCGGGACAGAATGGATCATACACGGTCAATAGCAGCCTAGACCTTACTTAGATGTTTTGTTATTCCTTACACTATTCTTAGTTAAGCACATTTGTTCTTAAGTCATCAAACTGTTCAGAAGGAGATAGAAGTAAGTTTCATAGCACTTACATTGGCAACGTAACTAAGATTTGGGATTATGCCATACATCTTTATAATTCTGTGTTTCACAGCAATACAACTTCACCAGTCAGGCAAAATGGAAGCGATCCATGTGAAAAAAAAATCGGTGAAGATCTTTTTTTGGTCTTCCTTCCATTATTTTCTCACTGTCCCAATCCCTTTCACCAGTAAACTTTGATAGCTGTAATCTACAACATTAGATTAAAAGTCGAGCACAAGCTTTTCACCAACTTTACAACTACCGCTAGCTAAAAGATGCAAGTGGAGAAATGGAGTGAAATGAAAAATGATGCCGATTGTCTTCCTAGAGTCACCATTCTGATGAACAAGTAATTCTAAAAACATAACAAGGGCGAGAACTGCTTACACTAGCAGAGCATTATCTTACCTCAGCAGTTTGAGAAACTTGAGGGTAGCGAAGAAGATGAGGAAGCCGATCATGTAGGAGAACATCTCGTTCCAGTAACCGACATACTGGAACTTGATGTAGCCATTCCCATTCGTGCTCTGTGGACAACAAGCGGTGAAAAAGAAAATTAATAAAAAAAACTTGAACAGTGCTTTCAGAGACTCAATGTTCTGATTGCAACCCCCCCCCCCCCTTTTCCCCCAACCACAAACAAACCCAAAAAAATTAAAAACAACAATGTCATGTTCGGAATAAAGAGTTCTTATGTAAATTCTAAGTTATGAGAGGACCATGGAAAATCACACTTAGCAAACGTATAAATCATGTGGTTTGTTGCATCTATCTTAATTCCCTGTGTTTAAGCAATGTTGATTCTTTTTCCGTTTGACAATAATACAAGAGAGAGAGAGAGAGAGAGAGAGAGAGAGAGAGAGAGAGAGAGAGAGAGAGAGAGAGAGAGAGAGAGAGAGAGAGAGAGAGAGAGAGAGAGAGAGAAACCTTGAAATCCTTGGTTAGACTGTTGTTGACTATCATTCTGTAGAAGAAGATAATGATGCTAGAGATGCTTAGAAAGTGAGAGAAAGAGAGTGAAAGAGAGAGAAAGAGAGAGAGAGAGAGAGAGAGAGAGAGAGAGAGAGAGAGAGAGAGAGAGAGAGAGAGAGAGAGAGAGAGAGACAGAGAGAGAGACAGAGACAAAGAGAGGGAGAGAGAGAGAGGGAGAGAGAGAGAGAGAGAGAGAGAGAGAGAGAGAGTGAGAGTGAGAGAGAGAGTGAGAGAGAGAGAGAGAGTGAGAGAGAGAGTCCTTGAAATCCTTGGTTAGACCCTTGGTAACTCTCATCCTATAGAAGAAGATGATGATGCTAGCGATGCTTAGAGAGAAAGAGAGAGAGAGAGAGAGAGAGAGAGAGAGAGAGAGAGAGAGAGAGAGAGAGAGAGAGAGAGAGAGAGAGAGAGAGAGAGAGAAACCTTGAAATCATTGGTTAGACCGTTGATGACTATCATTCTGTAGAAGAAGATGATGATGCTCACGATGCTTATAGAGATAGATAGATAGATAGATAGATAGATAGAGAGAGAGAGAGAGAGAGAGAGAGAGAGAGAGAGAGAGAGAGAGAGAGAGAGAGAGAGAGAGAGAGAGAGAGAGAGAGAGAGAGAGAGAGAGAAACCTTGAAATCCTTGGTTAGACTGTTGTTGACTATCATTCTGTAGAAGAAGATAATGATGCTAGAGATGCTTAGAAAGTGAGAGAAAGAGAGTGAAAGAGAGAGAAAGAGAGAGAGAGAGAAAGAGAGAGAAACCTTGAAATCCTTGGTTAGACCGTTGGTGACTATCATCCTATAGAAGAAGATGATGATGCTAGCGATGCTCATGGCTATGATGCCAATCTCCACCAAGTTCCAGAAGCTCTTGAAGTAGGCCAATCTGGCCTTGATGAAAGACTTCAGTTCACGCACGATGAAGAACAGGGTGAACACGACGTAAGCGATCTGGTGAGGGGTGAGACAAGCAGTTGGCATGACATATTACGGTCACTTTCATTTCTTGTCATTGCTTTGACTGTGTAACTTGTAATGCGTAGATGAAGTAGATTCAATCGGCTAGTCTGTAATTATGAATGTTTGTATTGTTCAAACAACGTGTGGGCAAACTGGCGAATACGAAAAATCTGGCGTACTTCTGTTGTTGATAGTATGCTATGTGTATTACATTTAGTTTCTATGTCTCTCTTGGAAGCTCTCTGTAATGACTTGTAGGAACAATAAATTGTTGGAGAAACCCTCGTCAGAGGGCCATGATTCAAATCCTGAGTCCAACACTAAAACATCTGCCTTAAAGGCAGCAACAATGGGATGAACCTTCAGCCTTTATCTGAGGACCCTCATTCGAGAACTATGTAATTCACACAACTGATCAATACTAGCACTCAACTGTTCTAATTTCTTCTGTGACACACTCCAGCTTCCCTCAGGGGTAACCTAATCTTATCAATGTACTATGAATCCTACAGCACTGTGATAGCTTCTATTTAAAGGCTGCAATTGACTTGGAAAACAGTGCATCCAAAACATGATTGAATAACAGAATTAGATCTGTTGGGACTACATAGGATTTTTGTCTCCGGAAAAAGCGTGATAAGAATATTTAGCTAATTTTATAATATCCAAAGTCTGTTCATAGTTCCTTTAAATGTTCATTATAATGTAGTTAAAATAAATGGGCACCTATGAGTTAGGCCGTCATACTTTAGCACTTTTCGGGATCTCATAACCTTCTTATAGGCGTTTTAAAGGAGCAGCAAAATACAGCGTTAGTTGTTTCATTTTTATCGCTTCATCCGCGATAAGTTAACTTGATCAGAGAACACAAGGACGATTTGTCTTACACTGATGACTACTTGTCCTTCAAACGAGATTATTGGTGTAATATCTCAACAAGAAATCGGTACTGGACTAGAGCCCAGCTGAAATCAATGTATAAACAGGCTCAACTGAGCCCCAAAGAACAAAAATCAAACATTAAAACAAGTAAAATGATGATAAAGCAAAAACAACAAGACAGTAGGAAAACACCAGGTGAACGCTAACCTCACAGGCGATCTGGAAGAGCATGGCGTCTGACATATAAGGCAGCAACATGGCAGGTTCGAATCGGAAGGAAACCACGGTACCGCCAGCAGGGTCGAACTCACATAGTATGGTACTGATGGCGAACAGGTTCACCTGTCGGGACAAACGGAGGGCATTGGGATGAACAATCAATATACCATCATGCCTGAGATTTACTTAACATAAATATATCGCTTTGAGCACCATTGAAACCGATATATTCTAACTTTATCTTTTTTATTTGATCGCCGTTAATTAAGAATCTCTAAATGGTTCTGAAACGTTTACAACGCATAACATAGGCCTACTATAGGCTGGCCATACTTCAGTTGCCTGTCTAATTCTCAGCTATATACTCTTGTTAATTATGGTCCTTGACAACAGATTCCTCGGCGCCTCTCTCTCTCTTTTCTCTTTCTCTCTCTCTCTCTCTCTCTCTCTCTCTCTCTCTCTCTCTCTCTCCCTCCCTTTCATACCATTTACCAGCTGAAGAAACAATTTAATCACATATTCAAATTCGATTATTGCAATGGCTTCAATGGAAAGTACAAGTCTAGGGTTCTCTTTACCTGGGCATTGTAGACAGTGAATTCTACAAACACGGCCCTCGTGTACTTGTCTATCCAGTTCTCTCGCTCTAGCCTCTCCATCATGGCCTGCAGGTCAGTCTTGGAGCCCTCCAGGGCGAGCACGTAACCGCCGCCGGAGTAGACAGAGAGCGTCCCCCAGTAAGGGTAGCCGTTCAGCTCACCTGCCTTGCTGTGGGGAGAGGAGATCTGGACTTTGTTCAAGTGTAAAAATATGGTGCTTATAGGCAGAGCGAAGTAATGATGGGAGAATCAGGGAAGTAGAGAAATCATAATCTGAGGGATGCACATTAGAATTATAATAATTCAGATATACGCTATACAAGATGATGATAAGAAAATTTGCTTTGCTCTGCTATTCACAATCTTTCTTTACTCGAAGGGAAAAGCTAGAATTTCCAAAATTTTAAGTATTTCACGACCCTTGGCTTCCCGTGGATATATCTAAAAAGAATCAGGCTGTGCTTATGAGACTCACGTATATCTGTACTCTGGCCGTGTATCATTGTCTGTGTCTCCAGATCCCATAGGCTGCCAGCCTGGTTTGAAGGTGGCTTCCACCTGATCCTTGATTGAGTACTTCTTGTTGCACTGGTCTATCAGACCTTCCACCTTGCTAGGGATCTCACACAAAGCTTTCAGAAACAAACAAAACAGTTGTTTCTATATTTTGATCTCTCTTAAAGCAACGAAACGTATTCCGTTTCTAACATTGTAAATATCTATGTTCGAAATTGAAAAATGTAGCATTCTAAAGAGATTTTAAACATATCATTCATCATGACAGGTTGTGTGACTGATATGTCAACACCTGAGAAGGGACAGGTCGCACAGCAAACTGTCGGGCATGAAAGGAAGCGGCTTTGACAATCTACTGTAGAACTGGACTTTTCTCCTTCGTCTCTGCTCTTACTGTAAAGAAATTTCGCAATTTCCCATTTACGTTAGAGTTACAACGTTTGAAACCGCCTTTTGCGCACTTTTTGCTTTGCTCACCTCATTGATTGGGCTCGAGAAACGAATTTTTTAATATGCACAGGAATTTTCACCCCCCCTTCCCTTTTTCTCTGCTCTTCCTCCTCCCACCATTCATCATCGTGATTATGATTAACATTCTCATCTTCCTGTTCCAGCACATCACCATCAGAAATGCATAATTCTCCATGCTGTGGACAGGTTATAGCAAACTTTATGTTCTCTTATCGTCATCATTAATTAATATCCTATCCACAATAAACTGAGCATCATAAGCCCCAACAGAATGGACCAGCCAACATCTTACCTGGCTTGACACGGAGCTGCCTCATGGTGGCATACCCGAGAATTCTGGAAACTTTGTCATTGATGAACGCTCGTAACTTCAGCGGGGGGTAGTCGTTGTAGTAGGAGCCTGCTCGCAGCCCGTTCACAAGGCCAGACGTGGTCCACTTCCAGAAGTCTTTCGTATTCCTGATCTGAGAAAATTATTACCACATAACATGACTAGGCATTGAAGCAACCATGGGACATGCGAGAAGCGAGTCCTCTAGGGCCTACTCTTGTAACGTCAACTGCTCGGGCACACGGAACAGGGACGATATCCTAGAAGATCCTTTTTGCTTATAACCAAACAGTTCAATGCTACTTTTTTCCTAACAGAATAAATGAACAAGTACATAGATATGCTAAGTTGTTACAAATATGAATACACTTGCATCGTTTATTTTGATCGCCCATTAGGATATAAATAAATCTAAATTGAGGAAATGTAAATATTTGGGTCAACAATTCAGAAGATAAAACAACAAAGCTTTAGCTGAGGCACAGGTAGATCAGTAGCCAGCACATACCAGTTTGAATCACCCAATATAATACAAGTTTCTTACCGAGTGGAAATCAATTTTAGTTTCGTTGTTAGCAATGAAGACTCTGTGCATGGTATCTTTGTAGAGGAAATTGCTGGCACCCAGCTGTCTGTAGGAGATCACTAGCAGCATCATCAGGAAGATGGAGTAGATGATAACCTGGTGGACGGTATTGGGAAACAAAGACTTTTGAAATAATCTGGTGGCCGGTAACCGGATACAAAAAAGCTAAGTAATAGCCTGATGGACGGTAAGAAAAAAACAAAGAGTTAAGTAATAATCTGGTGGCCGGTAATCGGACACAAAGAGTTTAATAATAACCCGGTGGACTGTAATCAGAAACAAAGCTTTTAGGAAAAAGTAGTGAACGGTTATCGGACACAAAGAGTTTAATAATAACCCGATGGACTGTAATCAGAAACAAAGCTTTTTGGAAAAAGTAGTGAACAGTTATCGGACTCAAAGAGTTTAATAATAACCCGATGGACTGTAATCAGAAACAAAGCTTTTAGGAAAAAGTAGTGAACGGTTATCGGACTCAAAGAGTTTAATAATAACCCGATGGACTGTAGTCAGAAACAAAGCTTTTTGGAAAAAGTAGTGAACGGTTATCGGACTCAAAGAGTTTAATAATAACCCGATGGACTGTAATCAGAAACAAAGAGTTTAATAATAACTCGGTGGACTGTAATCAGAAACAAAGCTTTTAGGAACAAGTAGTGAACGGTTATCGGACACAAAGAGTTTAGTAAAAAAAACAGATGGAACTTAATCGAACAAAGACTTTAGTAGTATCATGGTTGATAGTAGTCGCACAAAGAGCTTACATATAACCTGGCGGACGGTAATCAAGCAAAGAATTTAGTAAAAATCTGTTGGACGTTAATCACACAAAGAGTTTAGTAATACTTTGATGGACATTTGTCGGACAGGAAGGGTTTAGTAGTAACCTTATGGGCAGTAATCAGACACAAAGATTTCAGTGTAGTTTTTAAAAAAATATGTATTTGATCAATTAAAGGATTTCGGTTTTAAGCTTGACCATAATAAGATGACACCAATTCTCTCTAACATCCATCAGAATGAACGAAGCTGACTAGAATGATGAGGATATAATGACCGTCCTCCCCCTTCCCCTCTCTATATCACTGACTGCATCGTGACTCGAACCTGGCTTGGATTATATCTGAAGCTCTCAGAACATAGGGATGAACCGCAGTGGGACCATCGACCAAAAGTGGTTTCAAAATAATGTAAACATTCCCTTTACTTTCGTTAAATGCATTCCTTTTCAGACAATCTAATGTTTCGAGGTAACTTTTTAAAACAAAAAAATATGAGCACTATGAGGAAAAGAAAAACTTGAATTGATATAAGTTTTATTTCCAGACGGAAAGGTTAAAAAATACGATTCAGGATTGATTTTCTGCTGTACAAATTGTGAAAAATCGTACATTATCAACCAGTTAAAATGGAATATATAAATAACAATAAGTCTCAAAACAGAAAAAAACCCAAAACACCCCAAACAATTTAAAAACAAAATCAAAAGAAAACAAATACCAAAAGAAAAAAAAAAGATAAAAAAAAAGATAAAAAAAAAAAAAAATAAAAGTTATCGGACGAGAAAATCTAGATTCTATATACATTTCAGTAATGATAATAAATATGAAAGAGCTCAAAAAGAGATACCAACACAATTGAACGCAAATAATATGTACAAAAACATGACAAAAGGTTGTCGAGTTATGGGGTTATTTTTGACACAAACAAAAATGACACGATACGATATTTGAACAAATGAAAACATAATAGACAACAACAACATAATACTCGACCAAAACTAACAACAGCAGAATCAAACAGGCACAAAAATTACCAGACACGAAAGCCTGAAGAAACAAGATAAACAGTCATGATGGATGACAAACTAAGGAGTCAAGCCGCTAACTTAAGGCGCGAGCCTGCCAAACTAAGGAGCCAAGCTGCCAACTTAAGGTGCGAGCCCGCCAAACTAAAGAGAGCCCACCTCTCTGATGATGCCCCACATCTTGATCTCTTTGATCCGCTTCTGTCTCAATCTCTCCAGCTGAGAAGCGTTGGGCGGCTTGTAACCGACCTTGCGCGGGCGTGCGGCTCCGTAACCTGACACCAACAGAGGAACATTGGTAAAGAATTTTTTTTTTTTTTTTTTTTTTTGGGGGGGGGGAGGGGGGGATGGGGGGGGGGATATAATTTTGAGGTAATTCATATTTCGCCTTGAAAATTATATATGACGAAAGTGTAAAAAGAACAAAATGATTCTTGCGGATGTCAGGCTATATGAGAATTACAACTTAAGAAGAGGTTTAATAACTTTTACCACCGTTAACCAGCGTCCTAGATGTTTGTGTGTCCAACGGCAGGCGTCGGTGCTTCCGAGGTAAATGGTTGACTCTGGTGTGATTTGGACTTTCCCAATCAAGATTGCAAGTCACTCGTGGAGGCTTAGCAAATACCTTGGCCATGAACCGACAAATTCAACCATTTTCGGTCATTTTCATTTAAAGCCTTATCCTAAACAGGGCTGGGCACTACCTAAATATTTAACTCTTATAATCCTTACTTATAATTAACACAGTGGCTTGCCTCCTTTAGATCTAAAATTTGAAATTCCTATATACTTGAGGCATAAATATTGTCATCGTTCGTCCTAGATGTTTATGCGTCCAATGGCAAGTGTCGATGCTTCCGGATTCAATGGTTGTCTTTGGTGCGATTTAGACTTCTCCAATCAAGATTGTAAGTCACTCAGGGAGGCTTAGTAAATACCTTCGCCATGAAACTCTCTTTTTTAGGGAGCGTAGTGACGTATTGGTATAAGCTATGTTCTCTTTGAGTGGCCAGGCTATGGGTGCTGAAGCATCTATAAATCGATGTTTCTGATCCCACAAATTCAAGAATTTTTCGGTCCTTTTCACTTAAAGCCTTATCCTAACCACTGCTGAGCACTACCTAAATATTTAGCTCTTATTATCCTTACTTATAATTAACCCAATGGCTTGCCTCCTCTAGATCTAAAATTTGAAATTCCTATATATTTGAGGCATAAATATTGTTATCGTTCGTCCTAGATGTTTGTGTGTCGAATGGCAAGTGTCGGTGCTTCCTGATTCAATGGTTGTCTTTGGTGCGATTTAGACTTTCCCAATCAAGATTGTAAGTCACTCAAGGAGGCTTCGCCATCAACCTCTCTTTTTCAGGGAGCGTAGTGGCGTATTGGTATAAGTTATGTTCTCTTTGAGTGGCAAGGCGATGGATGCTGAAGCATCTATAAATCGATTGTGCTGATCCCACAAATTCAAGAAATTTTCGGTCCTTTTCACTTAAAGCCTTATCTTTATTCACTGCTGAGCACTACCTAAATATCTAGCTCTTATGATCCTCATCGTTAACCCAGCCTATTATCCCGTAATTATCTCCCAATCTACTTAAAAGAATAAAAAAGCAACAAATAGATCAATTCCCCCCCCCCCCCCCCTTTCCTTTTCCAAAAAAAAACAAAACAAAAAAAAACAAAACAAAAAAAAAACAAACTTATTTTAGAAACCAAAAACTCAATCGCCACCAAGGTTAGCATTAAGAGGATGTGTTTATGCATGGGTGTAAACGAAACTGCCTGGTCCAAATTGTTAAGATAATAAAAACTCTATGTAATAATGACTTGAACAGGAGCCTGAGGCGGAGAAAGCCATATGTGGTGTTTTCCTCCATACCAGTATCGGCGTGAAGAAGTTCATTGTCTGGGTCGACGTGGGGCAATTCTTCGTCGTCTTCCTCTTCGTCTTTCTCTTCTGAGGGGTTTTTGATAATGATAGACAGGATGATGGCAAACAGGAACACCTGAGGTTGCAATGGTAGAAGAAAAACAGACGGGGTGAGTGAGCATTCACTGGTAAACTATTTCGGCTAGCTTTGATCAGAATTACAAATGGATCACCTAATAAACGGATGGAGGGGAGATTTTCGTTGCTAAGCTTAAAGAAAGTTAAAATTTATACAACTTAGATCTTACATTGACGTCTTCGTAAAAAAATATATTTCTATCAGTCTCTCCATCGTAGAACATACCTATGATTATTCATTCTGATAACAGCAGACTAAAATTCTCCCTTCCACGTCCGAAATGGTCTACGATACCACGAAAGACTAAAGCAATGTAGATTGCTGCCCATTTCAACAATGGTAGGGAAATTCTGTATAGCACAGATTTTACCTTGATTGGTTGGGTGATGAAGACAGACATGAAGAAAGACACCAACATGGAGGATATCCATTTCCGGCAGGTTTCATCCTTGAAAGATATGCCGTAGAAGACCACCATCGCTAACGCTCCAAGAGAAACGATCCATAGCAGAATCCAGGCGATGATTGTGAAGTACCAGGGAAGTTCAAATTTCTTCTGCAAGGAGAGATAACAGCATCATTGAGCATTATAAGTGAAAGCTGTTTAGATATTAATATGAAAAAATAGCATAATTTGATGATACATTCTGAAAACATATTGTTTTTGTAATGCTATAAACTCGCCGCATCAAAAAAAAGGAATATAGAAAAAAAACATCGGACAGAGGGAATGGGAGAAGGAAATTAAAAGAGAGAGAGAGAGAGAGAGAGAGAGAGAGAGAGAGAGAGAGAGAGAGAGAGAGAGAGAGAGAGAGAGAGAGAGAGAGAGAGACAGACAGAGAGAGAGACAGAGACAGACAGACAGAGAGAAAGAGAGAGAGACGATAAAGACAGAGAGGAAGAGACAGAAAGAGAGTCAAAGAGACCGAAAAAAAGAGAGAGAGAGAGAGAGAGAGAGAGAGAGAGAGAGAGAGAGAGAGAGAGAGAGAGAGAGAGAGAGAGAGAGAGAGAGAGAGAGAGAGAGAGAGAGAGAGAGAGAGAGAGAGTCAAAGAGAGAGAGAGAGAAAGAGAGAGATAGACAGAGAGGAGACGCAAGAAGTTTCCTACCTTCTTCTTGCCGGTCAGCTCCTGAGCCGATCCCCCCGACATGGCTGTTGCTGGCCTGGAGCTGGCGGTGTCCGGTCTGTGAGGGTCGCTGGGGATTGTCGGACTCTTGGACACACTGAAGATGCTGCTAACCTGGTGGGTCAGGATTTACCACATAATGAGTAATGACACGTTTTTTAGACGTCAACTGATTGCTTTAACAGAATATGTTGATCCAGTCTTTTCCAACATGTTTATCCACAGACATTGTATTTCATCTGAAAACATCTGCTGGGTATCTTCAAGGCGTACATCAGTCACTTTTGATAAGTTCGACAGTTTGGCTTTGTCTTGTATATAAATAGACTGCCTATATCGAAATCATCATGCAATAACGCAAGTCTAAACTTCTAACTAAAGAAAAAACATTGTAAACATCTTTAATTTTTTCTAACCTCAGTGTTCACATCATTCATCGATGATTGCTTGTTGGAATCGTGAACTTCTTTGATGGCGCGGTCAATTCGAGACGGACGCTTGTGGTGTGGTCTGGACTTCCGGAAGAGGAAGATCAACAGAAAGTTGACCGGGAACACGATCAGGTTGCTGATGATACCGATGGTAATCTGAAAAAAATAATGAAAGGAATTACGTCAATAATGAAAGGAACTACGTCAATAATGAAAGGAATTACGTCAATAATGAAAGGAATTACGTCAAGAATTCCACTGAAAACCGACGATTGTTGTAAGACTCTAACTTTGGGGATGAGTGGAAGAAAGTTTTTTTTGCACCGCGAAAAGGACCATGTGATCTGGATTAGCTTAAAACTAAAATAGACTTAGAGTTTGAATTAGATTATGATAGTTTGGATAAAGAATGAAAAATCAGACCAAACTAGACAATGAAAGAAGTAGGTACGATTTTGCATTACACACCCGTTTTTAATTTATATAGTCAACAAATATAATGACTTTATACAATGCATGAAGTTCACTAAGTCTTTTGCCTGATTTGAAGGATAGTGAAGGAAAAGTAGTTGAATGGGTATCCGCATCAAAATGTCGTATTTTAATCTTATGTTTATACATTAGTAAAGCTATATTAGACATAAATCTTCAAAACTTGATAAATCTCCTTTAAATCCTTTAGACCAAGAACTCTAAAGTGAAAATTGAACAGGGCCATTTTCCGTGGTTGAATAGGTGAACCGCTGTTCTTGTTTAAGAGAGAATACAATCAGCAAACCCCAAAGATTTGAGAAGATGTGAGCGTACCTGCTCTGGTGCCACAGTGAACGGTCCAAACGAGAAAGCATTGCTTCCCTCCTCCTTGCCGGTGGTGTTGTAGAACATGGCGTTTGTCAACATCGTCACGTACAGCAGGCACAGGCAACAGCTTACACGCTGGCAGGAAGAGAAAGAAGTGTACATTACAACATTACAGGGGTTGAAAAAGCAAACAGAAATTTGTGATTGTTAAAAGCTCGACATCCATGGAACAAGGAGCTACAATACAGCAAATAAAACATTAAAGCTGGTACTGTCCTTAACATTGACA
The DNA here is from genome assembly GCA_033675545.1 of Elysia crispata. Lineage (NCBI taxonomy): Eukaryota > Metazoa > Mollusca > Gastropoda > Plakobranchidae > Elysia > Elysia crispata. The sequence goes on from JAWDGP010005856.1 coordinate 86,619, forward strand.
CTAGGATACAAAATGAATAAAACAACAAAGAAGGAAACTTACCTGCAAACAAGTGAAGCGTGACTGGGGTGGCCTGGCTACCACAGAGAACCATAGATGTCCGTCTGCCAAATTCTTTCTGCTGCGCTCGCCAAACTGGTAACTGAAGTCCGCCAGCTGCTCCTTCCCAGCAACCGGAAGTACCCTGTCCACCTGCGTCAGTCACACAGACCATAGACGTTAACATGGGTGGTTGTGTTGCGGACATTTCCTAGATAGACTTTACCTCTAATATAGCCGGCATACTGTCAATACCTTCACATATTTTTTGTTTTAATTACTGATTTATTAATTGTCCAGGTAAGGTATTATGGAACTAGAATCAGACTTTAATCCCCTCATGCAAGCAAGTCTTCTCGCAAGGCTTTTACTCATATGCCATAAAGAAATGAGCGTCTCTTGCTCAGATAAATATTCCGGACAGGAGGATATAGTGATAATTCTACAAAATTCATCTAGCTCTCCCACACAAAAAGGATTCATTGCCAGGGCCACTTATGTCAAATCTTTTCTTCAAATAAGACCGACTAAACTGACTTGTGTCTAGAGAACGATGCTGTCAGTGGCTTGAGGTTTATTATAGACTCCATCCGTTTTCAAACACACCGTTCCTGTCGGGCAATTTAAACCGGAACATAACACAGGAATACTCTCTGCTTTAAAACAATGGAAAGCAATATCAGCAAAGAAAAAGATAATGTATACCTGCCCATCATCTTCCTCCACTGCAAGCCACTTATTTGCCACAAACACTTGTTTGGTATCAGACTGGACATCCCTCACGACCACGTAGTTGAGATACCAGGAACCGAACTTGCCTTTGCCCGAGTTGTCATGCCACACGCGCATGAAGTTCAGGTATCCCAGGGGTCTGGTAAGACAGTGATAAATTATGTATAAAGTTCAGGTATCCCAGGGATCTGGTAAGACAGTGATAAATTATGTATAAAGTTCAGGTATCCCACGGGTCTGGTAAAATAGAGATAAATTATGTATAAAGTTCAGGTATCCCAGGGGTCTAGTAAGACAGTGAGAAATTATGTATGAAGTTCAGTTATCCCAAGGATCTGGTAAATCAGTGTTATGTATGAAATTAAAGTATCCCAAGGGTCTGGGAAGACGGTGTTATGTATGAAGTTCAAGTATCCCAGAGGTCTGGGAAGACAGTGTTATGTATGATGTTCAGGTATCCTACGGGTCTGGCAAGGCAGTGTTATGTATGAAATTTAAGTATCCCAGGGGTCTGGGAAGACAGTGTTATGTATGATGTTCAGGTATCCTAGGGGTCTGGTAAGACAGTGTTATGTATGATGTTCAAGTATCCCAAGGGTCTGGGAAGACAGTGTTATATATGATGTTTAAGTATCCCAAGGGTCTGGGAAGACAGTGTTATATATGAAGTTCAGGTATCCCAAGGATCTGAGAAGACAGTGTTATGTATGAAGTTCAGGTATCCTAGAGGTCTGGCAAGACAGTGTTATATATGATGTTCAAGTATCCCAAGGGTCTGGGAAGACAGTGTTATGTATGAAGTTCAGGTATCCTAGAGGTCTGGCAAGACAGTGTTATATATGATGTTCAAGTATCCCAAGGGTCTGGGAAGACAGTGTTATGTATGAAGTTCAGGTATCCAAGAGGTCTGGCAAGACAGTGTTATGTATGATGTTCAGGTATCCTACGGGTCTGGGAAGACAGTGTTTATGTATGAAGTTCAGGTATCCAAGGGGTCTGAGAAGGCAGTGTTATGTATGAATGTTTCAGGTATCCCAGGGGTCTGGGAAGACAGTGTTATATATGAAGTTCAGGTATCCCAAGGATCTGAGAAGACAGTGTTATGTATGAAGTTCAGGTATCCCAAGGGTCTGGGAAGACAGTGTTATGTATGAAGTTCAGGTATCCAAGAGGTCTGGCAAGACAGTGTTATGTATGATGTTCAGGTATCCTACGGGTCTGGGAAGACAGTGTTTATGTATGAAGTTCAGGTATCCAAGGGGTCTGAGAAGGCAGTGTTATGTATGATGTTCAGGTATCCCAGGGGTCTGAGAAGACAGTGTTATGTATGAATTTCAGGTATCCCAGGGGTCTGGTAAGACAGTGTTATGTATGATGTTCAAGTATCCCAAGGGTCTGGGAAGACAGTGTTATGTATGAAGTTCAGGTATCCCAGGGGTCTGGGAAGACAGTGTTATGTATGAAGTTCATGTATCCCAGGGATCTGGGAAGACAGTGTTATGTATGAAGTTCAGGTTTCCCAGGTGTCTGATAAGACAGTGTTATGTGTGTAGTTCAGTTATACCAGAGGTCTGATAAAACAGTGATAACTAAGAATGAAGTTTAACCATTTGGGAGGTCTGAAAAGACAGCGCTTCTGCTGCTGCTGTGAACAGGAATTCTGGATTATTTTATCATTCTAAGCAGGGACAACAAGTCTTGAGGAAAATTTTTCTATAAAGATTTGTCAATTCAAGGTTTCTCTGTCAACCGATTATTCAGATTTGGAACTGGCAAGTCAAAGTTTCTCTGTCAACCGATTATTCAGATTTGGACTTGTCAAGTCAAGATTTCTTTGTCTACCGATAATTCAGAATTGGAGTTGTGAAGTGAAGATTTCTTTGTTAACCGACTATTCAGACTTCACAAAGTCGACTCTGATCACACTTCTCTCGCCGGCCGAGAGTTTACAAGACGTTTAGAAGAGCGTTCATGTCATTGCAAGACAAAGAAAGAAATCCTACCTGGGCACTGCCATGAGAAACCCGTCGACTTGGCCACGCCTGAAGATCTTCCTTTTGGTGTCGGTGAACGCCCGTACATCAGTCTCATCATCCTCACCAGATAAGATGAAGCAAACCTGGATGATTTTAACACAAACCATTTCAAATTTTCCCTTCCTTACTCTGAATAAGCTCAAGTTACGCTTAAGAGTTTCTAGTTTAGCAAAGTTTGTACATTCAGCGAAGCTTAAAATTGCCTTTACTGAGTGCCCCCTTTCCTCGCTCCCCAATTCCTCCAAAAAAGCACTATTATTACCATCTAGGTAGACTGTTATAGGAAATATAATTAAAAAAAGATAAAGTATATTACTCGTATTAGTCTTTCACAAAAACTTTGATGCCAGTTACATGAATATTTGTTTTAGACACCTCGAAATTCTCAGGAGGTTACGACTTCCCACAGTGACATATTTTGTGGCGACACTGACCTGCGAGTTTGTACCAGCGTTTCGCCTCATCCCTGTACAAACGATGATTTCATAGAAGTACTTGTCTCTGGGGTCGTTGTCCGCAAGGGGAGCGATGCCGAGCTGGGAGAGGAACGGTTCGGTTCAGATTTTGCATCGTCAGATCGAATCACATGAGTCAGTTTTATTGCCTTAAGCCGGCCATAGACGTTGCAATAATTGCTGTAATTATCGCTTTGCGATCATTTTGGCAAAAGCTTGCGTAGTGCATGGCGATATTTCAGAAATTTATCGACATCGAAAGCTGATTGCTCATCGACTGGTACAACCTGAAAATAAATTGCCCGCACCGCGCGACCTTGCCGATCTGCGGCAGGCCCTTTGTTTTTTTAAGGCCAGACAAGCCGACGCCGGTGCAGTAAACTATTTTTGCTGGACAAAATTAATGTTCATTTATGAGGCATCGGATTTTGAATCTGACAAAAGATTTGGTTTTCTCGACCCAAAATTAGCACAGTCTTCGCGTGGAGATCCCTTTTAGAACAGGTTTTAGAGAATTGAATTTTAATTTCGTTATTTTGCCTCTATAAACATAATATTCTTGTCTCCCCACTCCCGCCCATGTGTTTTTTGTCTCTCTATTATCTATCAGTATCATTATATGATATAGCTTTGCATCACTCTTCACAAATCGCGTTACCTAGATCTATTTATTATTTAAAGATCCAAACACGATTTTATATGAAATTAATGAGAGAAAATTAACAAAGGTGAACATTTTTCAAAAACCTCAAAGTCGCTCATGTGGGGTTATAGCCGAGCGCATGACAGTGTCTTGCTTTTTAATCAAAGGGGTAATCCTTTCCAATAAGTCAAGATATGTTTTGTTATTTATGCACAAAATAACAGTTTTTCCAGTCTTCGGGAATATCTTGTAATTCCCTTATTAAATTAACATGGGATAACTCTTGTTTTTTTTAGTAACCATGGCTTCACCCATGCTCTAGGTGAGCGTCTTTTTTTTTTAGTTCTACTTCTGCAAATCTTAATAATTCTAGCTGCAGAGAGCGCCGCTACTGCTGCTGCTGCTTGACACTCCATTGAACACAATGGCACAAGTTCAGCTTGTGGATTGAATAATTTTGTCGACGGAGTGTGGGCAGATGGAAGGTAATTATTGCTTGGGATATTGTTAGTAATATTACCAGTCAATTGATGGCATCAATTTATCGACACGTCTATGGCCGGCTTTAGTATCACAGGCAAAAAAATGGCATCATTTTAACTGACTCATAACTCACGATGATAAAAATACAGTAGTTAGAATTATTCCTAAAAGTTAAGAAAAAATTGTTATTGAATTTCTTGAAATTCAACATGAATATCTATGTAAGTTTAACATCAATTTGAGAAACAAAAGCATAAAAACTTGAGGACCGTCGATAGCTCCTTAGTCCATTCACGACGACGACGACAACCACCACTACCGCCCTTGCCATCATTATCATCATCATTATCTTCACCATCATCATCATCATCATCATCATCAACATTCTCATTAATTTTATTATCGCCATTGCGCAAAAGGACAAATTTCAACGAAAATGTTCTCAGAAATTAAAGACCTTTGCCTCGTTTTCTGTTTACAATTGCTTCTTAACGATTTGTCTCCGTGAATAAAGAGAGAACAACTAAGTTTAACCGATCGCAGCGGCTTGAAAGAATTCATGTACCTCGACCATTAAACAGCAGATGACTTGAAACTCGATGACTTCTGTAACATGTAATTTCATAATGGATAATCCCTGATGAAGTGTGTGAATACAACCCGACAGATATTTACCTGCTCAGCCATCTTCCTGTCGTTGTAGCGGGCGTACACAGCGGCCACGATATACAGCACACCTGTGACAATCACGGTGATGTAAATGGTCGGGTTGCTCAGGAAGTCGGCGTTCGCGAACACATAGCTCCAATCGATGGTGCTGGGCACCACAACCCAGCCGCCAGCAAAGGTGGTCAGATGGTTACACCAACAGGTAGTGCTCGAGGGGCTGGTCTCTTTACCAACCTGGAAATAAAAATATACCAACATAGGGAATGGGATTTATCGAAAATTTTTTAAAGAGAGTGAAATTTTACAAAGGTTTATGTGTCAATGACTCTAATGAATTTTTTTTTTTAATTTGAAGGAGCTTTAAAAAACAGATAAAACCTTTTGAACAGGTTATGATTCTGGAATAAAAGTTACCAATCGTATAAAAAGATCGGAAATAGGGAGAAGACATGGCATTTTTCCAGAATAAGAAACATTTTGGAGATGCCCGTTATACTATTTATAATTTTAGTTGTGCCTTTTTTCCCTTTTTTCTCTGTATTACAATTTTTTCTTCTTCCGGTGCCTCTCATCTTCCTCATACGTTCATCTTATTTTTTTAACTAATTCCATGACTAAGCATTAGCCTCTTACTTGACAGCCATTCATTGACCAATCAGAGTCCGAGTCACTGAGGGCGAAGCATTGCGACACATACTGACGCATCTCGAAGGTTCCCTGGAAGTAATCGGCTCCGTTTGCATAGCGTGGAATGGAAGCACATCCGCCCGTCACATCCATATCGTAATCGGTTGTGTTGAGTTCTCGGATACCGATATAGATATTCCCCAGGAAACCGTCCGTGTCGGAGTCACTCAGGAAAAAACGGTATTTGTACGGGTCGTTCATGTCTGGGGCGAAGAGAGTGGTTATTGTCTTATCAACAAAATAAAATAGTAAATCTAAATCGCTAACTGATATGGTTTTGAGGGCGGCTAAACCGCATTGCTTAAGTTTTACTCATCCTAGCAGAGAAAATGTCTGAGCATAAAACCGACTTACTCTTTGTCAATGAGGCTGGCATGAGATAAACCGAGTCGCATCCATCATTGGTGTCATCAATGTATGCCACTCTTCCTTTCTTCACTACCAGCAAAAACTGGCGTCCCTCTATGTTCCTGAAATCCAGAAAAACTGCGGAAAAAATTGAAATTAAGAATTAAAACCATTTATTTGATTTCCATTACTGACAGATCACTGAAATTTTTATTAAATTTTTTAAACAAAACATCACTAGTAAAGACACATCTTTGAACCTTCATAAATGCTTAGTCTCTTGACGTCTACTTTTTTCATTGTCACCATCATCATAACCATGTTCAGCATCATCATCATTATCATCGCCACAATTACTTGTATTCTTTGCAATAAGATCACCATTTTACCCCATATCACCTTACTCCTTTCTATTCTTCTTGTTCACATGGTAGTCATGAAAATCATAATTACAGCACAACCACATCATTTTCTGGCACATATACATTTTTTTCAAACCACCCCAGTTCCCCCGATAGTTGATCCCCTATTCTGATTTCAGAATGCTCCTATGGCATTGTAACCCTAAACCTAATCCAACACTAACTCAGTAGCTTCACTAGTTCTGTGCCCTTTGGGCTAGCACAAAACTAAATCACTAACTGATCTTATCCTACGCCCTATGGCCTAGTCTCACAGTAACTCAATAGCTGAACCGGTCCTGTGCACAACCCCTGTATCCAGTAGGCCATGTCCTGTGCCCTATGGCCTAGTCTCACACAATCTCACTAGCTGAACGGCCCTGCGCCCTATGACCAAGTCTTACATTAACACACTAGCTGAACCGGCCATGCGCCCTATGGCCAAGTCTTACATTAACCCACTAGCTGAACCGGCCCTGCGCCCTATGGTCAAGTCTTGCATTAACCCACTAGCTGAACCGGCCATGCGTCCTATGGCCAAGTCTTACATTAACCCACGAGCTGAACCGGCCATGCGCCCTATGGCCAAGTCTTATATTAACCCACTAGCTGAACCGGCCCTGCGCCCTATGGCCAAGTCTTACATTAACCCACTAGCTGAACCGGCCCTGCGCACTCTGGCCAAGTCTTGCATTAACCCACTAGCTGAACCGGCCCTGCGCGCTATGGCCAAGTCTTACATTAACACACTAGCTGAACCGGCCCTGCGCGCCTTGGCCAAGTGATACATTAACCCACTAGCTGAACCGGCCCTGCGCCCTATGGCCAAGTCTTACATTAACCCACTAGCTAAACCGGCCATGCGCCCTATGGCCAAGTCTTACATTAACCCACTAGCTGAACCGGCCCTGCGCGCTATGGCCAAGTCTTACATTAACCCACTAGCTGAACCGGCCCTGCGCCCTATGGCCAAGTCTTACATTAACACACTAGCTGAACCGGCCATGCGCACTCTGGCCAAGTCTTACATTAACCCACTAGCTGAACCGGCCCTGCGCGCTATGACCAAGTCTTACATTAACACACTAGCTGAACTGGCCCTGCGCACTCTGGCCAAGTCTTACATTAACCCACTAGCTGAACCGGGCCTGCGCCCTATAACCAAGTCTTACATTAACACACTAGCTGAACCGGCCCTGCGCACTATGGCCAAGTCTTACATTAACCCACTAGCTGAACCGGCCCTGCGCCCTATAACCAAGTCTTACATTAACCCACTAGCTGAATCGGCCATGCGCCCTATGGCCAAGTCTTACATTAACCCACTAGCTGAACCGGCCCTGCGCCCTATGGTCAAGTCTTGCATTAACCCACTAGCTGAACCGGCCATGCACCCTATGGCCAAGTCTTACATTAACCCACTAGCTGAACCGGGCCTGCGCACTATGGCCAAGTCTTACATTAACCCACTAGCTGAACCGACCATGCACCCTATGGCCAAGTCTTACATTAACACACTAGCTGAACCGGCCCTGCGCACTCTGGCCAAGTCTTACATTAACCCACTAGCTGAACCGGGCCTGCGCCCTATAACCAAGTCTTACATTAACACACTAGCTGAACCGGCCCTGCGCACTATGGCCAAGTCTTACATTAACCCACTAGCTAAACCGGCCATGCGCCCTATGGCCAAGTCTTACATTAACCCACTAGCTGAACCGGCCCTGCGCGCTATGGCCAAGTCTTACATTAACCCACTAGCTGAACCGGCCCTGCGCCCTATGGCCAAGTCTTACATTAACACACTAGCTGAACCGGCCATGCGCACTCTCGCCAAGTCTTACATTAACCCACTAGCTGAACCGGCCCTGCGCGCTATAACCAAGTCTTACATTAACACACTAGCTGAACCGGCCCTGCGCACTCTGGCCAAGTCTTACATTAACCCACTAGCTGAACCGGCCCTGCGCCCTATAACCAAGTCTTACATTAACACACTAGCTGAACCGGCCCTGCGCGCTATGGCCAAGTCTTACATTAACCCACTAGCTGAACCGGCCCTGCGCCCTATGGCCAAGTCTTACATTAACCCACTAGCTGAACCGGCCATGCGCCCTATGGCCAAGTCTTACATTAACCCACTAGCTGAACCGGCCCTGCGCGCTATGGCCAAGTCTTACATTAACCCACTAGCTGAACCGGCTCTGCGCCCTATGGCCAAGTCTTACATTAACCCACTAGCTGAACCGGCCATGCGTCCTATGGCCAAGTCTTACATTAACCCACTAGCTGAACCGGCCCTGCGCCCTATAACCAAGTCTTACATTAACCCACTAGCTGAATCGGCCATGCGCCCTATGGCCAAGTCTTACATTAACCCACTAGCTGAACCGGCCCTGCGCCCTATGGTCAAGTCTTGCATTAACCCACTAGCTGAACCGGCCCTGCGCCCTATGGCCAAGTCTTACATGAACCCACTAGCTGAACCGGCCCTGCGCCCTATGGCCAAGTCTTACATTAACCCACTAGCTGAACCGGCCCTGCGCGCTATGGCCAAGTCTTACATTAACCCACTAGCTGAACCGGCCCTGCGCCCTATGGCCAAGTCTTACATTAACCCACTAGCTGAACCGGCCATGCACCCTATGGCCAAGTCTTACATTAACCCACTAGCTGTCTTACATTAACCCACGAGCTGAACCGGCCGTGCGCCCTGTGGCCAAGTCTTACATTAACCCACTAGCTGAACTGGCCCTGCGCCCTATGGCCAAGTCTTACATTAACCCACTGGCTGAACCGGCCCTGCGCGCTATGGCCAAGTCTTACATTAACTCACAAGCTGAACCGGCCCTGCGCCCTGTGGCCAAGTCTTACATTAACCCACTAGCTGAACCGGCCCTGCGCCCTATGGCCAAGTCTTACATCAACTCCCTAACTGAACCGGCCCTGCGCCCTATGGCCAAGTCTTACTCTAATTCCCCAACTGAACCGGCCCTGCGCCCTATGGCCAAGTCTTACATCAACTCCCTAACTGAACCGGTCCTGCGCCCTATGGCCAAGTCTTACTCTAATTCCCCAACTGAACCGGCCCTGCGCCCTATGGCCAAGTCTTACTCTAATTCCCCAACTGAACCGGCCCTGCGCCCTATGGCCAAGTCTTACTCTAATTCCCCAACTGAACCGGCCCTGCGCCCTATGGCCAAGTCTTACTCTAATTCACTAGTTGAACCGGCCTTACGCCTTATGGCCTAGTCTAACATAAACTCACTAGCTGAATCGGCCCTTCGCCCTATGGCCAAGTCTTACATTAACCCACTAGCTGAACCGGCCCTGCGCGCTATGGCCAAGTCTTACATTAACCCACTAGCTGAACCGGCCATGCACCCTATGGCCAAGTCTTACATTAACACACTAGCTGAACTGGCCCTGCGCACTCTGGCCAAGTCTTACATTAACCCACTAGCTGAACCGGGCCTGCGCCCTATAACCAAGTCTTACATTAACACACTAGCTGAACCGGCCCTGCGCACTATGGCCAAGTCTTACATTAACCCACTAGCTGAACCGGCCATGCGCCCTATGGCCAAGTCTTACATTAACCCACTAGCTGAACCGGCCCTGCGCGCTATGGCCAAGTCTTACATTAACCCACTAGCTGAACCGGCCCTGCGCCTTATGGCCAAGTCTTACATTAACACACTAGCTGAACCGGCCATGCGCACTCTCGCCAAGTCTTACATTAACCCACTAGCTGAACCGGCCCTGCGCGCTATAACCAAGTCTTACATTAACACACTAGCTGAACCGGCCCTGCGCACTCTGGCCAAGTCTTACATTAACCCACTAGCTGAACCGGCCCTGCGCCCTATAACCAAGTCTTACATTAACACACTAGCTGAACCGGCCCTGCGCGCTATGGCCAAGTCTTACATTAACCCACTAGCTGAACCGGCCCTGCGCCCTATGGCCAAGTCTTACATTAACCCACTAGCTGAACCGGCCATGCGCCCTATGGCCAAGTCTTACATTAACCCACTAGCTGAACCGGCCCTGCGCCCTATGGCCAAGTCTTACATTAACCCACTAGCTGAACCGGCTCTGCGCCCTATGGCCAAGTCTTACATTAACCCACTAGCTGAACCGGCCATGCGTCCTATGGCCAAGTCTTACATTAACCCACTAGCTGAACCGGCCCTGCGCCCTATAACCAAGTCTTACATTAACCCACTAGCTGAATCGGCCATGCGCCCTATGGCCAAGTCTTACATTAACCCACTAGCTGAACCGGCCCTGCGCCCTATGGTCAAGTCTTACATTAACCCACTAGCTGAACCGGCCCTGCGCCCTATGGCCAAGTCTTACATGAACCCACTAGCTGAACCGGCCCTGCGCCCTATGGCCAAGTCTTACATTAACCCACTAGCTGAACCGGCCCTGCGCGCTATGGCCAAGTCTTACATTAACCCACTAGCTGAACCGGCCCTGCGCCCTATGGCCAAGTCTTACATTAACCCACTAGCTGAACCGGCCATGCACCCTATGGCCAAGTCTTACATTAACCCACTAGCTGTCTTACATTAACCCACGAGCTGAACCGGCCGTGCGCCCTGTGGCCAAGTCTTACATTAACCCACTAGCTGAACTGGCCCTGCGCCCTATGGCCAAGTCTTACATTAACCCACTGGCTGAACCGGCCCTGCGCGCTATGGCCAAGTCTTACATTAACTCACAAGCTGAACCGGCCCTGCGCCCTGTGGCCAAGTCTTACATTAACCCACTAGCTGAACCGGCCCTGCGCCCTATGGCCAAGTCTTACATCAACTCCCTAACTGAACCGGCCCTGCGCCCTATGGCCAAGTCTTACTCTAATTCCCCAACTGAACCGGCCCTGCGCCCTATGGCCAAGTCTTACATCAACTCCCTAACTGAACCGGTCCTGCGCCCTATGGCCAAGTCTTACTCTAATTCCCCAACTGAACCGGCCCTGCGCCCTATGGCCAAGTCTTACTCTAATTCCCCAACTGAACCGGCCCTGCGCCCTATGGCCAAGTCTTACTCTAATTCCCCAACTGAACCGGCCCTGCGCCCTATGGCCAAGTCTTACTCTAATTCACTAGTTGAACCGGCCTTACGCCTTATGGCCTAGTCTAACATAAACTCACTAGCTGAATCGGCCCTTCGCCCTATGGCCAAGTCTTACATTAACCCACTAGCTGAACCGGCCCTGCGCGCTATGGCCAAGTCTTACATTAACCCACTAGCTGAACCGGCCCTGCGCCCTATGGCCAAGTCTTACATTAACCCACTAGCTGAACCGGCCCTGCGCCCTATGGCCAAGTCTTACATTAACCCACTAGCTGAACCGGCCATGCACCCTATGGCCAAGTCTTACATTAACCCACTAGCTGTCTTACATTAACCCACGAGCTGAACCGGCCGTGCGCCCTGTGGCCAAGTCTTACATTAACCCACTAGCTGAACTGGCCCTGCGCCCTATGGCCAAGTCTTACATTAACCCACTGGCTGAACCGGCCCTGCGCGCTATGGCCAAGTCTTACATTAACTCACAAGCTGAACCGGCCCTGCGCCCTGTGGCCAAGTCTTACATTAACCCACTAGCTGAACCGGCCCTGCGCCCTATGGCCAAGTCTTACATCAACTCCCTAACTGAACCGGCCCTGCGCCCTATGGCCAAGTCTTACTCTAATTCCCCAACTGAACCGGCCCTGCGCCCTATGGCCAAGTCTTACATCAACTCCCTAACTGAACCGGTCCTGCGCCCTATGGCCAAGTCTTACTCTAATTCCCCAACTGAACCGGCCCTGCGCCCTATGGCCAAGTCTTACTCTAATTCCCCAACTGAACCGGCCCTGCGCCCTATGGCCAAGTCTTACTCTAATTCCCCAACTGAACCGGCCCTGCGCCCTATGGCCAAGTCTTACTCTAATTCACTAGTTGAACCGGCCTTACGCCTTATGGCCTAGTCTAACATAAACTCACTAGCTGAATCGGCCCTTCGCCCTATGGCCAAGTCTTACATTAACCCACTAGCTGAACCGGCCCTGCGCCCTATGGCCAAGTCTTACATCAACTCCCCAACTAAACCGGCCCTGCGCCCTATGGTCAAGTCTTACTCTAATTCCCCAAATGAACCGGCCCTGCGCCCTATGGCCAAGTCTTACTCTAATTCCCCAACTGAACCGGCCCTGCGCCCTATGGCCAAGTCTTACTCTAATTCACTAGTTGAACCGGCCTTGCGCCTTATGGCCAAGTCTTACATTAATCGACTTTCTGAACCGGCCTTGCGCCCTATGACCTAGTATTATACTAATTCACTAGTTGAACCGGCCTTGCGCCTTATGACCTAGTATTATACTAATTCACTAGTTGAACCGGCCTTGCGCCTTATGGCCTAGTCTCACATAAACTCACTAGCTGAACCGGTCCTGTTGAGCCCCAACACAACGTTCATCAGGTTTGTCCAGGTCGGGATGATTGGATCCACAGTCAGGTAATCCGGCTTTACCAGTTTTTTGTCCCGCGGGATGACAATCTTCACAGGCTCAGGCAAGTTGCGAACGCTCATCTGGTTCGGAAAGAGAGAGAGAGAGAGAGAGAGAGAGAGAGAGAGAGAGAGAGAGAGAGAGAGAGAGAGAGAGAGAGAGAGAGAGACAGAGCGAGCGAGCGAGAGTGAGAAAGAGAGAGAGAGAGAGAGAGAGAGAGAGAGAGAGAGAGAGAGAGAGAGAGAGAGAGAGAGAGAGAGAGAGAGAGAGAGAGAGAGCGAGAGAGAGAGAGGGGGGGGGGAGAAAGAGGGAGAGAAAGAGAGAGAAAGAAAGAAAGAGAGAAGAAGAGAGAGGAAAAGGGGGGGGGGGGGAGCGAGAGAGGAAGAAAAAGAGGTCATGAGGTGGCACTGATCAACTTTATTGTCATCATTATAATCATAACATTCATTAAATTCACCTTTAACATTTTATGCATTATTATCAACACCTAAATTGCTAAAGCAACTGTGACTTTCATCATTGCTGACAGTTATTATTATTCCATTATCTTAATAGTAACTTTTCGTCTATTCAAGGCTTCATAGAGTTCAGAAGAAAACCAAGAGTGCTTTGATGGTATCAGAATTTCAGAAAGTAAAAAAACAACCAAAAGAACCAACTTCAGAACCCTTCAGAATCAGCTTACCTTTTGGTTGTTCTCGTTGTAGAGGTTAATCATGATAAAGTTGCTCTCCGGGGCGATGCCCTGGGCCATCGTGGAGTACTTCAGGGGATGGTTCGTCGACTGAGCAACCTGTATGGGGGCGTGTTCAAAACAGTCAGGTGAACACTAGCACATGTTTCAAGGGATTCACTAGTTGAACTGCATAGAAATCGATCCAGTTATATTATGTCTTGAGTAAAAAAGAGGAAGAGGCGAAAGAGAGAGAGAGAAAGATATATATATGTATATATATATATATATATATATATATATATATATATATATAGAGAGAGAGAGAGAGAGAGAGAGAGAGGGAGAGAGGGAGAGAGAGGGAGAGAGAGAGATCGAGAGAGAGAGAGAGAGGGAGAGAGATCGAGAGAGAGAGAGAGAGGGAGAGAGGGAGAGAGAGAGAGAGAGAGAGAGAGAGAGAGAGAGAGAGAGAGAGAGAGAGAGAGAGAGAGAGAGAGAGAGAGAGAGAGAGAGAGAGAGAGAGAGGTAGACAGAGGGCAAGGAGGCAGGTAGGGATGTGGAAGACCAAAGTAGTGGCAGCCTACGAGTATCGCCCAGAATCTGCCCTAGGCAGACAGTAATATAATTGTCCTCCTTAGGTGGCCTCCAAGTAATGATCCTGTATCGAAATGGACACAGACATAGTCCGTGTAGAAGACCTAAAACCGGAACATTAAAGATATCTCCACTTCAGCACATAAATGGTTTGATGGAGTTAAGCAAAATGCGAACCTGACTGTTCCCCCCCCCCTTTTAATTCCCGTTCCGAGAATTGCTGTATAAAATCGTCACGAAAGTATTATTTTAGATCATAAGCAAAAACAAAACAGTAGTATAAAAATTGCAGGCGTGTTAGTTTGCTTACATGTGTTTGATTCTTTAAAATCTGACTTGTTATAGTAATTCATTAGCTAATACATCGTTCAATAACTTTTGTGACGGTTTTGTGACCTCTACAGTAGTGTAATACATGCTCCATGAAAGCACGGCATGGTGAACGATAAAACTGTGTTACGCCGCTGTAGTTGCTCAATGGTCAAAGTGTATAATTTACAAGTTTCTAGAAGGATATTAAACACAGATAATACTTAAACACGAAATGGTAGAAGTAACTCACCATAAATAATTTTTTCTATCATCATATTTGTTTCTCTCGTCTGCCACAACGCTTGCTATAATTTTTCATGTAATTTCTCCCATACACCCTTGTTATGTATTCTTGGCTCTCCTTCTCTCTCTCTCTCTCTCTCTCTCTCTCTCTCTCTCTCTCTCTCTCTCTATCAACGTCAATCTCCATGAATATCCTTTCTCTCTTGCCCCAGCCTCTCGTGTTATTTCCCATTAACCCATCATAACCAACTGTTATCTGGCAACCACCTCCTATTGCTTAAGCCACCTCGTATCATTTCCCATTAAACCATCATATTCTTTGTATTGCATAGAATGGCATTCCCTGATATACCTTGCACTGCATGGTATAGCCTGAACTGTACCGTATGGTACATCCTGGAGTACAACATATATTCCGTGAAATATAACGTACGATATACTCTGGGAAGTACTGTATGGTATTCCTCGAACAACACCGCATGGTGTACGCTTGACTTTAACGTGCCTTATGATGTGAACTAGACTGTGCCGCAAGGTAATCGCTCCCCAGCACCGTATGTATACTTGAGACAATTAACGTGTGGTATTTGCTGGCCTATCAACCCACCGAGACCACCACTGGACGGTCCGACTGATAGGTCGAGAACAAGGTTGTGTTCGGCAGAACCACCTCGCCTTCTCCCGAGTCTGCAGGTTTCAGTGTCCGACCCTGCAGGGTCTTGATGTCGGTTTTTTCCATCTTCATTTTCATCTTCCTCGTGTTCATTTCCAGCTTCTGTAAGACAAACGATTCAAAATAAACAGTCTAGCTTTTCCACACAGGGTTCTTTACCATAAAGAGGTTTAGACAAACTTGTAATAATCTATTGAAGCGTTATGCATGATACCGATCTTTCATGCGCTTTATAACACATCCAAGGAATGCTTATGAAGACTATTATTATATATCGTTAAATTTTTTCCTTTTCTTCAGTCGAGGATTAGGCAAGTGATATAGTAGAGGAGGCAAGTAAAGCAATAGGACTATTTGATGCATAGAAACAAACTCTACCAGTTTTTTGGTCTGATAAAGTCACTAAGTTTACAATTATTTATCTCCACTAGGAATTATATTTCTCCAAAGACTTCTTGGACCTTAAATGGATATTCAAAACTAGAAAGATAGAAGAGCTTTGAATATTAGTCAAACCTAAAACTGTATATATGTACTGCATTTAAAATTTTTTTCTAAACTTGCAATTAAACTTGGCGACTTAAGATATAAGTATTTATCAATTTATGCTTATGTCGATTTATCTCGTGCCAATCTTTAGGGAGCACAGTCATAATTTCTTCATTTTTGTTTTTAAGTTCAGGATAATGATGCCATCTTTAATTGTAGTATCGCTGAGACAAGTGTTATACTAAGTGTCAAATCTGTGTACCCGCACACTATGTGTTTCCCTTCCGAAAGGAGTGCTTCTCTAAATGGGAAATCTGTAAGCCCTCACAATATATAAATTATATTTTTGCCGGAACAAGTGTTATACTAAAATTTAATACTAAATCTGCCCACACTCTATGTGTTTCCCTTCCGAAAGGAGTGCTTCTCTAAATGGGAAATCTGTTAGCCCTCACAATATATAAATTATATTTCTTTCGGAACAAGTGTTAAACTAAAATTTAATACTAAATCTGCCCACACTCTATGTGTTTCCCTCTCGGAACAAGTGTTATACTAAAATTTAATACTAAATCTGCCCATACTCTATGTGTTTACCTCCCGGAACTAGTGTTATACGAAAATTTAATACTAAATCTGCCCGCACTCTATGTGTTTCCCTCCCCGAACTAGTGTTATATTAAAATTTAATACTTAATCTGCCCTCACACTCTATGTGTTTCCCTGCCGGAACTAGTGTTATATTAAAATTTAATACTAAATCTGCCCACACTCTATGTGTTTCCCTCCCGAAAAGAGTGCTTCTCTAAATGAGAAATCTGTGGGCCCTCACACTGTATAAATTATATTTCTTCCGGAACAAGATTTAATACTAAATCTGCCCACACTCTATGTGTTGCCCTCCGGAAACTAGTGTTATACTATATGTGCAAGCCTTATTCATGTGAAGGTGTAACTTAGTATGAAAAATCGACGAAGTCTTATTTTTTTTTATTACTGGACTAGTCGGTATTCATGGCAAGTTTTGGACATAGACTATCTATGTCAGAAAAAAAAAAAGGAAAGACAGTCTCTAAAATATAAAGCTGTGTTGAAATATTCAGTAAATGAATTTAAAATTTTGAAAATTAAAACTATAATCAAGATCCATTTTTCATTTTTTTATTACTATAGATTGGTGAGTGAAATGTTACATTTGCACCAGAAACAAGACTGTAGATCTTAATTATAAAAACATATAAAAAGGCTTGGAAACATCATTTCTTCTGCTGAATTGATCAAATTAGACTATTAAATCATCTTACTATTATTAGGAGAACATAGAAGTAAGCATAATTTACTGATTGATAGGGAACAAATAGACTTACGTCTAAAATTAGTACTTAGTCAAGTCTCCAATCAGGCGCAACGTAAATAAAAATACAAGGAAATTTCCAGAAATAGGTCGTAAGAGTAAATTTAATTTTATAACTTAGGCTAGAATTTTTGGTCCTAAACCTTCACAAGTGTTGTACTATATATGAAATCTGTGTGCCCGCTGACTATGTGTCTCTCTCCCGGAACAAAGTTAGTGGTAAACTAGATGTGAAATCTGAATGCCTGCTAACTATGTGTCTCTCTCACGGAACAAGTGGTAAACTGTATGTGAAATGTGTGTGCCCGCTGACTATGTGTCTCTCTCCCGGAACAAGTGGTATACTGTATGTGAAATCTGTGTGCCCGCTGACTATGTGCCTCTCTCCCGGAACAAGTGGTATACTGTATGTGAAATGTGTGTGCCCGCTCACTATATGTCTCTCTCCCGGAACAAGTGGTATACTGTAAGTGAAATCTGTGTGCCCGCTGACTATGTGCCTCTCTCCCGGAACAAGTGGTATACAAGATGTGAAATGTGTGTGCCCGCTGACTATGTGTCTCTCTCCTGGAACAAGTGGTAAACTGTATGTGAAATCTGTGTGCCCGCTGACTATGTGCCTCTTTCCCATAGCAAATGGTATACTAGATGTGAAATCTGTGTGCCCGCTGACTATGTGCCTCTCTCCCGAAACAAGTGGTATACTGTATGTGGAATCTGTGTGCCCGCTGACTATGTGCCTCTCTCCCGGAACAACTGGTATACTGTATGTGAAATGTGTGTGCCCGCTGACTATGTGTCTCTCTCCCGGAACAAGTGCTATAGTGTATGTGAAATCTGTGTGCCCGATGACTAGGTGTCTCTCTACCGGAACAAGTGGTATACTGAATGTGAAATCTGTGTGCCCGCTGACTATGTGTCTCTCTCCCGGAACAAGGGGTACACTAGATGTGAAATGTGTGTGCCCGCTGACTATGTGTCTCTCTCCCGGAACAAGTGGTACACTAGATGTGAAATGTGTGTGCCCGCTGACTATGTGTCTCTCTCCCGGAACAAGTGGTACACTAGATGTGAAATGTGTGTGCCCGCTGACTATGTGTCTCTCTCCCGGAACAAGTGATATACTAGGTGTGAAATCTGTGTACCCGCTGACTATGTGTCTCTCTCCCGGAACAAGTGATATACTAAATGTGAAATCTGTGTGTCCGATGACTATGTGTCTCTCTCCCGGAACAAGTGGTATACTATATGTGAAATCTGTGTGTCCACTGACTATTTGCCTCTCTCCCGGAATAAGTGGTATACTGTATGTAAAAATGTGTGTGCCCGCTGACTATGTGTCTCTCTCCCGGAACAAGGGTATACTGGATGTGAAATGTGTGTGCCCGCTGACTATGTGTCTCTCTCCCGGAACAAGTGGTACACTAGATGTGAAATGTGTGTGCCCGCTGACTATGTGTCTCTCTCCCGGAACAAGTGGTACACTAGATGTGAAATGTGTGTGCCCGCTGACTATGTGTCTCTCTCCCGGAACAAGTGGTATACTGGATGTGAAATGTGTGTGCCCGCTGACTATGTGTCTCTCTCCCGGAACAAGGGGTATACTGGATGTGAAATGTGTGTGCCCGCTGACTATGTGTCTCTCTCCCGGAACAAGGGGTATACTGGATGTGAAATGTGTGTGCCCGCTGACTATGTGTCTCTCTCTCGGAACAAGTGGTACACTAGATGTGAAATGTGTGTGCCCGCTGACTATGTGTCTCTCTACCGGAACAAATGGTATACTAGATGTGAAATATGTCCCTGCACACTATGTATTTATCATTCGAGACAAGTTTCAAACTAAAAATGAAATTTACGTACATTTACAAAATAAAATTATCTCGCTTACCTGGCCAGGAACACTGTATCTAGAAAAACCCTTGGCCTGAGTGTCAAGCGCTTTCATAACTTTTTCTCTGATGACTTCAGCCTTTTGAGGCAAAATAAAAGAGAATCAGGGGGCGAGGTGTGGAGTGGGAAACAGAGGAAAAAAGAGAGAGAGAGAGAGAGAGAGAGAGAGAGAGAGAGAGAGAGAGAGAGAGAGAGAGAGAGAGAGAGAGAGAGAGAGAGAGAGAGAGAGAGAGAGAGAGAGAGAGAGAGAGAGAGAGAGAGAGAGAGAGAGAGAGAGAGAGAGAGAGAGAGAGAGAGAGAGAGAGAGAGAGAGAGAGGCTGCGTGAGAAAAACTATCTGAAAACTTTTGTCGATAATTGAAACTGCTATTTGATAGGATAAATAATTTACACTTTTGTTTTAGAGCATGACTAATTTAGACTGTTGTTTTATAGCATGACTAATTTGGACTGTTGTTTGATAGCATGGCTAATTAAAGTTTTTGTCTTTAATAATGACAAATTTGAACTTTTTGTTATATATCAGGGCTAATTTGGACTGTTATTTTACAGGATAGGTAATCTAAACTTTTGTTTTATATTATGGCTAATTCAGTCTATTCTTTATAGGATGACTAATTTGGACTAGTTTTTTTTAGCATAACTAATTTAGACTGTTGTTTTATAGCATGACTAATTTAGACTGTTGTTTTATATTATGGATAATTTAAACTTTTGTTTATAGCATGGCTAATTTGAACTGCTGTTTTATAGCATGACTTATTAGGCTTTTGCTTAAAGGATGACTAATGTGGACTGTTGTTTATAGGATGGCTAATTTAGACTGTTGTTTTATAGCATGACTAATTTAGACTATAGTTTTATATCATGAGTAATTCAGACTGTTGTTTTATAGCATGACCAATTTAGACTGTTGTTTTATAGCATGAGTAACGTAGAATATTGTTTCATAGCATGACTTATTTTAACTTTTTGTGTTATATTATGACTCATTAAGATCATTATTTTTAGCATGGCTAATTTAAATTATTCATTATAGGATGACTTATTTACTAGAAACGGTCCCATTTCGTTCTCAGAGAAAAATCTAACTGAAATGTCCTCCTTCACCACGATTATCATAAAACATTGTGAGGCCTTCTCGATAACATATATAAAAACGCATTGATTCGATAACTCACACGTGAGATCTGGCGATGGGATAGATCTTACAACAAAAAGCCCTATCTTTGATCTAAATATCTCTCATGGAATCAGTTTAGCAAGAGACATGGTCATTGGCGAGAGGATTTGTACTGCTATTTATTAAAATCGGGGAAGAAGATTATAATACAAAAATGTAGGTATACAAACACACACGGAGAAGCAAATTGATAATGCCTCTATATAAGGTCAAATTATGCACAATGAGCTTGTAATCCCCCTCCCCCTCCCCCTTTTCCTCCCATCCAACCAAAACCACCTCCGCCGTCTCACCTGTCTCTTTCCTGGAACCATGAGTTCACAGCCAACTTATGCAGACTCTTTAGCTTGGTGAAGGAAAACTTTATTTTAGATTTAAAAAGCAATGCAGTTGTCGCCGCTAACCCAAGTCCCCTGGATTCTCCTTTGAGTGCCTGATTCCTAATAAGAATCCTCCAGCAAAGTTGCTCAAGATAAACTATAGACTAGGTGAAGCTTGCACTGTAGCATCCATCATATTTGATTATGAGGGTAAACCTCAGGGTGCCTTGTAATCTTACTGGAAAACCAACTTTGTATACAAGAAAAAGCTGCAAAAGGGCTGTCCCACCGTTGTAGCTTATATATTCACTTGATATACAAAAGCTACAAAAGGGCTGCCTCACCCTTTTAGATTATATATTCACTTCTAAGACAAAGCTAGAAAAGGGCTGTCTCACCATTCTAGCTTATATAATCTCTTTATATACAAGACAAAGCTACAAAAGGGCTGTCTTACCGTTTTAGCTAATATATTCACTTTATATACAAAGCAAAGCGAAAAAAATCTGTCTCACCGGTTTTTACTTATATATTCACTCAATATACAAGGCAAAGCTACACAAGGGCTGTCCCACCGTTTTAGCTTTTATAATCACTTGATATACAAAAGCTAAAAAAGGGCTGTCTTACCGTTTTAGCTAATATATTCACTTCATATACAAGACAAAGCTTCAAAAGAGCTGTCTCACCGTTTTAGCTTGTCTTTTCTTGTGGACGTTCGCAGTGTGGATTTTGAGAGCCTCTTCAAAGTCTGCAGCGCCGCTTAGATCTGTGAGGACAGATATCGCAGAATAGTAAAGATTTAAGGCAACTTTGAGCTTAGGTGTGGCTAACATTTGTCCATAACACAATATAAAGGAAAACGTATTGTTTTAACGAAAATCACAAAAATGATTTAAGGCACACTAGAAATTAATTTTTATTACAAATTGAGTAATAGCGAAACATAATTAGCACTAGATATAACCAACGTAAACAAGTTAGATACAAAACATGACTATAGCAACAAGACTAATAAAACTTTCTCAACAAAATTTTATTAAGTGGCATGGAACGTAAAATCCATTGCGCCATAATGATTATTTCCCTTGGCCTTTATTATTTTGTCATTTCTTGGCCCTCTCTTCGTCAGAATAAAAGGTTGACAGAAACCCGTTTTCGTATGAAAAGAAAAGACAAAATAGACTTTAATCATGAAGGGAATTAGATATTGCGGTTATGATTTTAGTTTTAACTAAAGAAGGTTGCATGTTTTTACCCTCGTTCTCGGCCGAAGAATCAATATCTGTGTCGTATTCCGACCAATCAACATCATGAGTGGCGGCTTCCAGCTCTGATTGGGTCCCTTGGTATCCATTGTTACCCGCGGCCTGACAGAGATAGAAAAAGATAATCAACAACGTACCTAACAGAAATGTGCAATTTTATATCGTACCTCTCTTCTCATTTGTTTAGACGACATTAGAACTTTGAATAAGAAAAATCAGACAGATACTTAGAGATGGTATATCATAATTATAGAACTTTGACTTGTTCAGAATACATGTAATAAAAATGGCAATCGCTTTATTTGATAAGAAAGACATCCGTAGAACAATCTTGATAAAACGCGTTTCAAATATACACTGCAAGAATCATTCTTTTATCTTAGATTAAAGTATTTGACACCTGATAGCTCAGTCAATAGAGCATGACACAGCCAGATAAGAGGTTCCGAGTCCGATTGGCTAGCTATGATATGAAGTGCTGGAGGCCAGATACCACTAGTCAATTCTCACCCATGATTTAACTGAAAATCGCCATCGACGTTGGTTCAAAAGAGACGCCAAATCAACCCAAAAAAAAATAAGTAGTTTAAGCAAATAGTATGGCATGAATTGATCTTAATTTAACCAGCATAGAACTATATCAAAATGTACGGGCATGTTCGTAGAACCAGATCTGATGAAAATTTCAATCATACCACGGAGTACTATCTCAGTTCCGCACATTGATAAAACTTTTTGATGGTTAAAATAATTTCTGGCTTTTCCCTCTGGAACTTATACGGCGTAAGTCCACTATTAATGCACAGACAAGCGATCAGCGTCAATTATTAGGCTTGAAGCAAGGCAACCCCCTCCCCCCCCCCCCCCAAAAAAAAAAAATAGCGATCCAAATCCTTGCATTCATTTTCGCCAGTTCTATAGATTCCCCCTCATCTCTCTGTCTCTCTGTCTCTCTGTCTCTCTCTGTCTCTCTCTCCCTCTCTCTCTCTCTCTCTCTCTCTCTCTCTCTCTCTCTCTCTCTCTCTCTCTCTCCTCTTTATCTATATCACAATAGACGACTTCGATTTCTTTCTACTTAATCACCCCCAAAAAACCACTAATTTACAGAAAAACAGTTTTCTGAATTTTTATCTGCTAATACCAGTCCCCAATATGGTTAACAAAAATTGAAGAAAAATTATGGATCTAGCTTATAAAAATGCTCTTGAAAATTCATTACACTTTGTTGCAATAGACCTGCTACTGAAACAGCCATTGTTAGGCGAGGACCAATCATGGGACTCTTTGCTAGAGAAACCCGTAGATTTGGGCCAGTCATAGCTTTAACATAATGGCAATTCCGAGGCTAGCATTTCAGCTGTGTTGCCCATACTTTACGATTTACATTTAAAATACAAACCCTTTCTTATATTTCAAAATGAAAAAAAAGTTTGATTCCTTGATAAATCACCGCGCCTTATGTAGATAAAAAGGTTGAGATTTCTCCCGAACAGTTCTGTATTTTTTCCTTTGTTTTCATAGCCTACAGTCACAACATTGTATGCCCGAAAGTTTTGCAGCAAACAGAAAAATTCAACATTTTTCAGCCTTCAAAGTCAATTAAGTACATTTTCAAGCTTTTAGTCCCATACTAAACAAAGTGAATACACAACAAAGTAAGCCTAAAGGTTTGCAATATAAGTTTTCAACCTAATAATCACAAGCTTTGTTTTGAATTATTTATGAACAAATGGTCAGGCTCTTTTTCAAATGAATATTAAGTTAACACAAAAAAACATTGCTTACCAAGAAGCTTTGGAATTAAAACAATTAAAACTTTGTTTTGAACTAAACCGATGAGCATTTTACATGCTTTGTGTATAAAATCTAAAAAAAAATGTTTTCTTTTTTTCTCGATATCTCTACCCCTTTATATTTGTATCTTCGCCTCCTGCTCATTCGGACGGGGAAACAAGCTTTTCTCCCTTTATCAAGGCTCTATTTTCTAGATTAAGTCGCCGCCGCCACATATCGACCACAAAATATATGCCTTAAAATATAACTATTTTTGTAGAAGGAATTAGAACAGACATATTGTAGGCCCATACGAGAGACAATCGCATTGATATAAAAAGTTATGATGGGAGAAATTTAAGATAAATTTAGTAGTTTATTAAATGCAGCACAGCATCCTTAATGTAAATTTGAAGAATGCGGATTAGAAACCAGTATGTCTCGACTTTAATGTTTACAAATACCGGATTTTGTATTATGGATATAAGATATTCACTATCTGGACTGAAGAAGAGAAGGGATAACTAACATCCATGTTACCACCTATAGCAGCCACACCGTTTTATGGATATAAGACATTCACTCTGTGGACTGAAGAAGAGAGGGGATAACTCACATCCATGATATCACCGATAGTAGAAACACTGTTTTATGGATATAAGACATTCACTATCTGGACTGAAGAAGAGAAGGGATAACTCACATCCATACTACGACCTATAGTAGAAACACTGTTTTATGGATATAAGACATTCACTATCTGGACTGAAGAAGAGAAGGGATAACTCACATCCATACTACGACCTATAGTAGAAACACTGTTTTATAGATATAAGACATTCACTATCTGCACTGAAGAAGAGAAGGGATAACTCACATCCATACTACGACCTATAGTAGAAAAACTGTTTTATGGATATAAGACACTCACTATCTGGACTGAAGAAGAGAAGGGATAACTCACATCCATACTACGACCTATAGTAGAAACACTGTTTTATGGATATAAGACATTCACTATCTGGACTGAAGAAGAGAAGGGATAACTCACATCCATACTACGACCTATAGTAGAAACACTGTTTTATGGATGTAAGACATTCACTATCTGCACTGAAGAAGAGAAGGGATAACTCACATCCATACTACGACCTATAGTAGAAACACTGTTTTATGGATATAAGACATTCACTATCTGGACTGAAGAAGAGAAGGGATAACTCACATCCATACTACGACCTATAGTAGCCACACCGTTTTATGGATATAAGACATTCACTATCTGGACTGAAGAAGAGAAGGGATAACTCACATCCATACTACGACCTATAGTAGAAACACTGTTTTATGGATATAAGACATTCACTATCTGGACTGAAGAAGAGAAGGGATAACTCACATCCATACTACGACCTATAGTAGAAACACTGTTTTATGGATGTAAGACATTCACTATCTGCACTGAAGAAGAGAAGGGATAACTCACATCCATACTACGACCTATAGTAGAAACACTGTTTTATGGATGTAAGACATTCACTATCTGGACTGAAGAAGAGAAGGGATAACTCACATCCATGATACCACCTATAGCAGCCACACCATTCTCCATGGCCACCTCAAGATCTTCGGAAGGGACATCGTCAGGAGGAGATGTGAGCACCTGTGACATGTTGCCCAGGGAGTCCATCACAGCTATCTGCAATTGATGAAGAAACGTTAGAATTTTACTTGATGCTGAATGCCAAAAACGAAATAAAGCTTTATAATCTTTATGAGTATGTGCTGCTTTTAGACAACCTATCTTTACCACGAAGATTAGAGAGCGGAACATAGTGTAAAGATCGAGTAGGATGTCTTTGAGCGTTTGAGTCAAAGTATGAAGCACATTAGGAGATGAAAATTATGAATGGTGACATATTGGAAGAAAAACAAAACTTCATCTGTTTTAACGTCTTTCTGTGTGCTCTTCAAGCACTGCAAAAACTAAAGATAAAAAACAATTAGATGAGTGACATTGCTAATAAATAAAGGAAGGAGAAGAAAAAGAAGAGGAGGAGAAGAAGAAGAAGAAGAAGAAGAAGAAGAAGAAGAAGAAGAAGAAGAAGAAGAAGAAGAAGAAGAAGAAGAAGAAGAAGAAGAAGAAGAAGAAGAAGAAGAAGAAGACCTACTACTCCAATGTTGCCATTGTCTAACTCTATGCACAGATGCTGAACGTACCTGACTGTCCTGGTCTATTTCGTCCCCATAGAGCACAGCCTCAGCGTAGAAGCTGGAGACTTGCTGTATAGCGACCACAGACTGAGCCTCCAGTGTGGTCATATCAGCAATCAGCTGCTTCCGGACCTGAATGAGAAAGGAACAAGCTTGAAAGGTTCACCCTGGAACATTACTGCAAGTGAACGAGTCCCTGATTATTCGTTTATTAACAAGTCATGACTTTTTAAACATATCCGCGAATATTCCCATGTAAGAAACTTTTTTTCCCAACAGAATAAAAATAATAAAAAAAAGAACGACCCCACTCCCCCCCCCCCCCCCCCCCCAAAAAAAAAAAAAAAAAAAAAAAAAAACATCCGCAAACGCGTTGTGCATTTGACGCTATTTAAAATATATCTTTAACTGTTTTTGTTTAAACAAAACCCACACAGAATATACCTCAAATAGGGATACTTTGAGGAATAGGAGACAAGTTCTTATCAATAGATCCTACTTATAGTGGTAAAAATACTACTTCAAAAACCATTTGGTCGATCTTATCCCAAGTGTACGAATTTGTCTCCATTGAGCAACGTTCAAAGGAAGCCAAAACAACTTTTCCATCATCACTTACATACACAACAATAACAATATTAGTTCATATATATATATATATATATATATATATATATATATATATATGTATTATGGACGGCCATGTATCGATATGATCATATCATAATAAAGAAACACAGTAAATCATTAACTAAACGAGCAGACGAACTATAAGACGAGAGTTACAATAGCAAACAAAGTGGCCAACCAAACGGTAACAGAGTTCAGACGACAGCCCACAAACAAACCAATGCTCCTTTCAAAAGGTTAAGGCAAAGATGTGCGGTGGATTACAAAGAAATTAAAGTGTCAAGGCTTAATCAAAACCATAGAACATCAGTAACTTTTTATGATTTGTAGAAAAATGATGGCAAATAAGGCACAACAGCATTTAAAAATCATGTGATAAAGAAGTAACACATTTGGGAAGAGAGCAAAGCTATGATTAGAAGAGCTCACCAAAGATCTGTCATTGCGCTCCGTCTCTCTCTTGTATTCTGTCTCTGCTTTGACTTGAGCAGGGTCCTGGGCAGCGAAATAAACAGAGGCACCTCAAAATAACACAAAACTACTGTAGTGTAGAGCTTCATGAATTGTTTATTCACATATATCGATTGTACTGATATCTACAGAAAACACAAAATGTTGATACAGATATTAATTGAGTATAGTACTCATTTTTAAAACCCATATGGGATTCAGTTCAGTTATGAAATATTTACCAAATTTATTTTTGTCAAAATCAAATGTTGTGTAAGTGCGATTATAGTTCATTTTGGGAGATTTGAAGATTATTTATAATGTACAAGACATTGAGAGAAGGGAAAGAACATGATGTGAGTCCATTATAACCAGGATCAGCCAATCTTCTATGGCAGTAACATGCACTGTGCTTGTGCCACAAAAAAAAAAAAAAAAAAAATACATTAAAATCTAGAACGTCGAATTCAACACCTGATCCTCCTCATGATGCCAAAGCACATTAATTGCTATTGGAATGAAAAAAAAAAATCGATCTTCAATAATTTCAATTTTTATTCTCATAAAAGGAAAAAAATATAGGAAAGTGATTTCAAAACAAATTATTCTTACATATAAACTACGATCGCATCAAGCTGTCAGTATTCGAATCTTGACGTTCAACATGATTGATTCTCGGTTCTGTTGCTAACATATGAGCGTCTAGCGCTGGCGTTTTGGTGTTTTTTTTTGTTTTTTTTTACGTTGTTCAGCTTATCTTAAGATGTCAAAATTAAGATTGATTTCACTCACAAACTCCATGTAGGATGGCCTGTCGTCATCAATGTCACCATACATTGAGTTGGCGAAGTTGCTGGCGACTCTCTGCCCCGCGTATTCTGCGGCAGACACAGACAGTTGTGTTAGGAGCAAGCTCAGAAACATCTACAATAGTACAATTGAAGAGGCGAGAAAAAATAATGTTCGCGACTTCAATCAACACAGTTTTTTTTACACAATATGTGAATATACTTGTTTACATTTGCAAAATTCGCGTTTCATTTGGTTCTCTGATCAGTTCTTTGTAGATATAAAAAAAAATAAAGAAACTAGAGCGATACGTAAAAGAAATGGATTCATGGCAAGGTTAAAAAGAGAGAAAGAAAGTGAGAGGAAGAGAGAGAGAGAGAGAGAGAGAGAGAGAGAGAGAGAGGGGGGGGAAGAAAGAGAGAAATACAGAGAGAGAAAGGAAGACAGACAGAGAGAGAGACAGAGAGAGACAGAGAGAGAAAGATAGACAGACAGAGAGAGAGACAGAGAGAGACAGAGAGAGAAAGGAAGACAGACAGAGAGAGAGACAGAGAGAGACAGAGAGAGAAAGATAGACAGACAGAGAGAGACAGAGAGAGAAAGGAAGACAGACAGAGAGAGAGACAGAGAGAGACAGAGAGAGAAAGATAGACAGACAGAGAGAGAGACAGAGAGAGACAGAGAGAGAAAGGAAGACAGACAGAGAGAGAGACAGAGAGAGACAGAGAGAGAAAGATAGACAGACAGAGAGAGAGGCAGAGAGAGACAGAGAGAGAAAGAAAGACAGAGAGAGAGAGAGAGAGAGAGAGAGAGAGAGAGAGAGAGAGAGAGAGAGAGAGAGAGAGAGAGAGAGAGAGAGAGAGAGAGAGAGAGAGAGAGAGAGAGAAAGAGGTTATTAAAACGAAATAATTTCTTTTCTCGTTAAGACGGCTGCCGTCACCGCAAAAATAACAGAGATATTTTTGAAGATGTTAATTATTAAGTTGTTAAAACTGATTTCAAGCAAAGTATTCTTGCGTATGTAGCAAGTGACAAAAATATTTATAAATTTTGACATTTAAAAATTGTAATAATGTTAATGCACTTTTTTCTATAATTAGCAGTGATTACACCTCAAGATTAAAACCGATTCTTAAAACAATATTTATTTTTTTAATTTAACGATTTTTATTCCAATATCATTGCTTTAAAACTGATTTTTTCTCTACCAAGTTAAATATAAAATAGTCAAACATGCAAGAACTTAAGACAGGCATGCGGTCAGGCGCCACAAATCACTCCAAAACAAAAACAATGTTAAGAAAAAAAAAACTTGTTCAGTAATGCTAAGCGAGATCTGCTGAGCAATCAAATCAACATACGCATTACCACAAGTTACCTTTGTTTGTAAGAACAAATTATTTGTATGATCTTTTCGTTCATTCCTGAGCCATCAAAATACCCATGAATCTAATGTTCGGTATCACTGGTGACCAATGTTTGGGTGAACAAACTATTTGTATGATCTTTTCGTTCAGTCCTGAGCCATCAAAATAAACTAAGATCTAGTTTTCGGTATATTTGGTAACCACTGTTTGTGTGAACCAGTTCAAGCTCATTCCTCGAATCTTGCATATATCATGAAAGTTGTCTTCTCTCAAATCCATGGAGAAAATAACTTGCCGTCGTGATTTTTCTAGAGTTATAAAAAGGCGGATCAGATGGTAAATTTAAGCATCGAAGCAGATTTTTTAATACTACATTTTTGTTATGGCAATTAGTAAACCAATCACATTTGTTATTTAACACTATCTCACTCTAAATTTTGTTGAATGCAGAACAAAATGTGCAATTATCTGATACAAGCATGTTGTGTAGACATTTCTGTTTAGTTTCCAAAACATCGCAAAATGCAGACAAAACATTTCTACTTCACACCATGCAGTTAGTGCAAAACGGATCTTTACCAGTGCAACTATTAAAACAGTTTTT
Source organism: Elysia crispata (assembly GCA_033675545.1). Classification (NCBI taxonomy): domain Eukaryota; kingdom Metazoa; phylum Mollusca; class Gastropoda; family Plakobranchidae; genus Elysia; species Elysia crispata. Next base: position 116,443 of record JAWDGP010005856.1, read on the forward strand.
ACTTCATGCAGGTTTCTCACGTCCATTTTCTGAAAAGTAAGTTTTATGCCTTCGCACTTATTTCAAGCGTGTGAAAGGAAACCTTTGCACATGCAAATTAAAGAAGTTATATATAACACAAGATTACTAGCAATTCAAACCATGCAAAAATTAATGTGTTTCAAATCAATATCAGTGTTATCTACTTCGAATAAGAATCACTAAAACACCATAGATAAAAAGTTAATCTTCACAATTTTACCTGTCAGAGGTCTGCGCTGAACATACGTTGGTGACTGATACATTTGTTAAAAACATAGCTTTAATAATTTAGTTAGTAAGCATAAGCCTTTAGGTCTTGATAGATGAATTATCGTTTTATTCAGCGAGTTAATATGAAGATTGTTTATGTTTTACTTTCAAAGCGTTAGTTTGGTAGTGATCTCCTTCTTCCATCAGATCAACCAACGTAGGCTCCAGCAGAACCTCTTTTCCCTGTAAAGATAACTGGCCAGAAGTCATCTCGTAGAGAGCACCCAGTGTAGTGGCTCCGTCAGGTAGCATCAGTTCTGGTGTAGACGATCCTTCTTCTCGAGATATGGAGCGCACCTGCTACCCTACAACAGGCCTAGTGATACTTCTGTCCATCTGATCCCTTGCGTTTTCATCAATTTTAGTAAGTAGACTTTAAAACAGTAAAGTTTATGATGAATAATAAGAACCGCTCTACGCAATCTACCATTGCCGTGTTTAACGTCACTAGATCCCCTGAGATTTTTATTTTTCTGTATGTGCATGTTTGTGTGTGCTTGGTTTTATTGTAACATGCACAGAGTGGTTTAAACTTCCCCTTTTGAAATTCGCTTTGATATTCAGTCAATCCTTAATTAATCATGAATGGTCAACTTGTTCGACTTCAAACTCAAAAGGAACAAACCTTAAATAATTTAATGTGGCTTTATTTTGATAATAAAAAAGCTACCAAAGCTTTAAGGAAGACATTACATTTTTTGAAAATTGTCTTTAGATGCTGCTTCGTTTGTGTACAAGTATTGCAGAAGTAGAAATAATCATTTTAATGTCTCAAAACATTTTAATTTGATACTCTTGTGAACGGTTGAGGTAATGCACCAAGTAATAAACTAGTTTTCCCAATGAGGTTTACAATATTGTGAATCAGTTTTAAACCCGTATTATCCTTGTGCAAACTTGTACGAGGAAATCTCACATCACTCGTGTAAGAAATGAAGTCTAAATTGTCATGGTAATCTGAATCCCCATATCTCTCCGGACTCACAGTTACACAAGCACCGAAACTCCTGGCACTATATGCTGGGGAAAAAAATGAAAAACCGTAGTTCGCACTTCTTTGGACAAGAAGGCGAGTTATATCATTAATACATGCACTCAAGCATAAGTGAAATAATCTACATTTGAAAGAAAACAAAACCGCGTCGCGTGTTGGATTCGTTAAGATCTACCGAAAAAGCGAACGACGAGACATGCAGCATGCACCTGAACGGGTTCGCTTACTATCGCTGTTGAGCAGCGACACGATGCTGGTGGACGTCTCCGAGCAGGTCTTCTGGTCGCCCTCAGCGAACATCCGCCTCAGGCTGTGCAGACCGTTGGTTGTGATCTCCTTGGCCAGAGCCCGGATCTCCTCCACGGGCAGCGGGGTCACCTGAGGGTCATGGGCAAACAGTGGATGGTTGGAAGGGAAGGGATAAGCGAGAGGTGGGGACGGTGAGGGATGTAAGGAAAATGAGATCTGTTTTACCAGGTAATCACCACAAAAGTCATTTTTTAGAATGTATTTAAACTGGGGAAAAGCAAGACAAAAGACCAAGATTAAGGGTGTAATGATATGTGAACCAAGTCTAGCAGTCAATACGTATGTAGTTTATCCTCTCCACCAACCACAGATGTAAATTCAAGGATTGGAGAAATCAAGACAACAAACAAAAGTAAAAGATTGTGTTCTAAGTCAGTATTAGTGTAAAATATATCGGAGTAAGATGCCCAAATTCAAGCTGTTTTTGTTAACGTGTTTAAGTTTTCTATCCACACGGCCGCACTGCTAATCATAATAATTATTGTTAGCTTTTCTTCTCCTCAGACGGCGTAAATAACACCCAGAATACTAGTTATTCACCTACAAGCTCTATAGGAAAAGCCTGAAATTTTAAAGGCGGCTGAGAACAAGCAATTTATGCCAGTCGCAGCGGTATAGAACCAGAATCTAAGGGGTTACAACATAACAGTGGACGACATGTTGCACTGACCTTCACCATGCCGCAGCTGAATTCTCTGGTGGCCTGTAAGCTGTCGCGCACCTTGACGATGATCTCCTGCTGGTAGTCCTTGTTGTGTGGGCCCTCACTGAGTCTCACTGTCTGGGAGAAAGCTCCCAGGTTCGTCTCCTTAGAGGTGATCTGCCTGTCCACGGTGTCGTCGTCTGTGTGACCTAAAAGTGGAGAAAGCAACAAAACCAGTAAAATTCGTTAAACGCCTTTAGGGCTGTATTAACCAAGGCGTAGGAACTTTAAAAGTCACATCGTAGAGGAAGTCATAAACTAACCCTCGATCGACGAAAAAATTGTTATGTAATGAATGCTGCCTCCAATTTTAGGGGCTCCTTTGGTGATATGTGATTTGCGCCCAACCCAGGTCCTACGAGGTCCATGCACTGTATCGGATGCTCTATCTTTGTCGGTCTACCACAGGCTCCTCTAGCCATGCTCCAGTCAAACTGATGCTCTATCTTTGTCGGTCTACCACAGGCTGCTCTAGCCATGCTCCAGTCAAACTGATGCTCTATCTTTGTCGGTTTACCACAGGCTCCTCTAGCCATGCTCCAGTCAAACTGATGCTCTATCTTTGTCGGTCTACCACAGGCTCTTCTAGCCATGCTCCAGTCAAACTGATGCTCTATCTTTGTCGGTCTACCACAGGCTCCTCTAGCCATGCTCAAGTCAAACTGATGCTCTATCTTTGTCGGTCTACCACAGGCTCTTCTAGCCATGCTCCAGTCAAACTGATGCTCTATCTTTGTCGGTCTACCACAGGCTCTTCTAGCCATGCTCAAGTCAAACTGATGCTCTATCTTTGTCGGTCTACCACAGGCTCCTCTAGCCATGCTCAAGTCAAACTGATGCTCTATCTTTGTCGGTCTACCACAGGCTCTTCTAGCCATGCTCCAGACAAACTGATGCTCTATCTTTGTCGGTCTACCACAGGCTCCTCTAGCCATGCTCAAGTCAAACTGATGTTCTATCTTTGTCGATCTACCACAGGCTCTTCTAGCCATGCTCAAGTCAAACTGATACTCTATCTTTGTCGGTCTACCACAGGCTCAAGTCAAACGGATGCTCTATCTTTGTCAGTCTATCACAGGCTCTTCTAGCCATGCTCAAGTCAAACTGATGCTCTATCTTTGTCGGTCTACCATAGGCTCTTCTAGCCATGCTCAAGTCAAACTGATGCTCTATCTTTGTCGGTCTACCACAGGCTCCTCTAGCCATGCTCAAGTCAAACTGATGCTCTATCTTTGTCTGTCTACCACAGGCTCCTCTAGCCATGCTCAAGTCAAACTGATGCTCTATCTTTGTCGGTCTACCACAGGCTCTTCTAGCCATGCTCCAGACAAACTGATACTCTATCTTTGTCGGTCTACCACAGGCTCAAGTCAAACTGATGCTCTATCTTTGTCAGTCTATCACAGGCTCTTCTAGCCATGCTTCAGTCAAACTGATGCTCTTTCTTTGTCGGTCTACCATAGGCTCTTCTAGACATGCTTCTGTCAAATTAATGCTCTATCTTTCTCGGTCTATCACAGGTTCTTCTAGCCATGCTCCAAACAAATCGACAGAGCCGACTGCAGATTGGCTACCACCTCTGAGATAAAAAAAATAATTTACTAGAAAAATGATAGAAAAGAGCCACAATTACATGCTGTGAATTGCCTACTACCAGTAGGATCGGTCAACTCATCAAAGCAAACTTCTACAACTTGGATGAACGAGATTATGCAAACTGACATTAAAGGTCAAACACTTTTGCACAGTTTTGAAGAGAGCATAAAATTCGGACACGCTAAAAACACGCCCACTTGATTAAACTATGTGAAAGGGATTGATGGATATAAAACAGAAGAAAGACAATGGTGATTAGGAAAATAACAAAGAGAGAGGAGATAGATAGATAGAGAGAGAGAGAGAGAGAGAGAGAGAGAGAGAGAGAGAGAGAGAGAGAGAGAGAGAGACAGACAGACAGACAGACAGAGAGACAGACAGAGAGACGGAGAGGGGGGGGGTGGAAGGGATAATCTAGAAAACGGAGGTGTTATTGAAAAAAAAAAACCTAGCCGAAAGACTCACTAAAGAACTGGAATTCCACCAAGCCGTCCTCGTCCCACCATCCATCCACAGTGATGGTCCAGTCTTTCTCCGTGGAGATGGTGCGCTCAATAGGACTGACACTGCAGGTCCCGGCGGTGGGAGGGTCGTTCACCTGCGGAATACCAATGCTACGATAAAACACAGAAATATGAAGGACAAGGAGAAGAAAAAAAGAAAATACTACTACTACTACTACTACTACTACTACTACTACTACTACTACTACTACTACTACTACTACTACTACTACTACTGCTACTGCTGCTGCTGCTGCTGCTACTACTACTACTACTACTACTACTACTACTACTACTACTACTACTACTACTACTACTACTACTACTACTACTACTACTACTACTACTTATAAGAATAAGAATAAGAATAAGAATAAAAAGAAGAAGAAGAAGAAAAAGAAAAAGAAGAGCAACGACAACAATAAAACCTAAGAAAGAAAATCAAGAAAGAGACAAGAAGAGTCTTTTTCCATCCACCCTTCTTTCTTCGATCAAGATTTTGCGATCTTCATACTTTCTTGCTATGTTTGATAATTTTAAACTAAGTAAAACAAATTTTCAAGTATAGTGATTAAGCTATTTTAATTTTTTTTATAATTTACACAAAAAAAAAAAAAGAAAAAAAAAAGAGAAGTAAACATAACAAATATTTCAATAAGATCTCTGAAGGTCCTTAATTCAGTTACACAATTATTTATTATTTTTTGAGTAATTTTTTTTTACGAATAGAAGCCATTAAAAACTTTTCGTCATGATTTTGAGAAAATAAATCAGGACACATAAGTGCTTAGAGTGATTTATATATTTTTTTCGAAGGTAAAAAGCTAGTTGACCTAATTTTTGTCTGCATCCCCATCACTAACGGCTGCAGTAAGGAATGCTCGAGAGTGAGAAAATTCAAATCAGAACAAGACAACATAAGATCGGAAAACAGGAAAATAGCCGCAACCAAATGTGAAGGAGCTAGGGATGTTTAGTCTTAAGTCGATTTTTGAGCATTGTAAGCTAAAAACATTTTCTGAAACAACAAACATTTCTAAAGAGAATGGCCTTTACAGCTTCTTAAAATTGTCATAAGAAGCTGATATATTGTCTTTCAAAGATTCATACCTACGGATACCCACTTTTGAGGAAATGGCCTTTAAAGTTTTGGTTCCTTTTTTCTGCCATTTGTATTTAAATTTCCACTCACAAAACGACTTCTGTATATCAATTAACACATGAAATCTAGTGGAATATGATTGTACAATAATGTAATGAGTAAACGATCAATATTTATGTCTATTTCTTTTTTTTTTTTTTTAGTGGTTTACAGACTTTTAAAAATCGTCAATATCCGCAGAGTAAGCACTGTCTTGGTGTTTGCTTTTCAGTGCAATCACTTTCACTTTCAAGATCGCTAGTATCAGTATCTTCAAAGTCAGAGCCAGAAGCACTGGGGCCTGTCCCAAAATGTTCATGAAGATGATCTGCGTAGTTCTGGTCTAGTGCATTGTCATCATTCACGCATTAAATGTATTTAATAGAGCAGCAATCCTGCGTCGCTCATCATGAACAGTGTCTCTAGATCTAGATCTAGATGCGCCGGACGCCATTGCTCTCGGCTTCACAACTGATCACAAGCGCTTCGACAAAACAAAGGCCGCGCTGTCTATTTTAAAGCAAATTCAAATAATAGACTTACGGCAAATATAAATATATATAATTTGTTGCAATGTTTACGACTGTTTTCTGTGCAAGATACGTTAATATTTCACTCCAAATTAAAAACTGATCAAACGTTTGAAACGGAGGATGCGTACCAGATTCTATGTTTTAGTATTAATGCCGACAGAGGCAGCCTAAAAAAAACTGTAAAATAAACACATTAAATGGTTGTTTTCAAATGTTTTGTACACAGAACATGAAGAAGAAAAATGTTATAGATTGCAGTTATGACCTTAACTCTACATCGACCAAGAATCGATTACTTTTCTTTATAACGCTGTTGCTCGAAATCGGTAGTAGCGGCTTACGACTAAAAGTCCTCAGCTGCCTCACAAATAATGTTACGACAATTATCCAAATGTTTGCGAAAGAGGAACAAAGATTTCTAACTAGGTGGCATAATCATTTGAGAAATTGTCCGTTGTATTCGATCAGTATTGCTTTTTTAGGAAGAGTTAATTATTGTTGTACAAGCTCAGCCTACTTATAGATTCAAACATTATTGCAGGCAGTGCAGCTCTAAATACTTTCCAGTCCTTTCTACGTAGTCTTATAATACGTATTTAAAAGATCCTAAAACAGATTAGGAAAGTATCGGATTTGCTGTTTGCCGAGATGGTGATTTTACTGTGAGTTTGATTGGAAAGTGCAATGTGGAATGAGATGGTGAATTTAGGGTAAGTTTGGTTGTAAGATAGTGTGAAAAGAAATGGTAAATTTCCATGAGTTGGTTATAAAAAAGAGGATTGGCTGTTTGCCGAGATCGTGATTTTACTGTGAGTTTGATTGGAAAGTACAATGTGGAATAAAATGGTGAATTTAGGGTGAGTTTGGTTAAAAGATAGAGGATTGGCTGTTTGCCAGTGTGAAAAGAGATGGTAAATTTACTATGAGTTTGGTTATAAAATAGAGGATTGGCTGTTTGCCAGTGTGAAATGAGATGGTAAATTTACTATGAGTTTGGTTATAAAATAGAGGATTGGCTGTTTGCCAGTGTGAAATGAGATGGTGAATTTACCGTGAGTTTGGTTATAAAATAGAGGATTGGCTGTTTGCCAGTGTGAAATGAGATGGTGAATTTACCGTGAGTTTGGTTATAAAATAGAGGATTGGCTGTTTGCCAGTGTGAAATGAGATGGTGAATTTACCGTGAGTTTGGTTATAAAATAGAGGATTGGCTGTTTGCCAGTGTGAAATGAGATGGTGAATTTACCGTGAGTTTGGTTATAAAATAGAGGATTGGCTGTTTGCCAGTGTGAAATGAGATGTTGAATTTACCGTGAGTTTGGTGGAAACTTTGCCCGAGCCGGAGCTTGTAGTAAGCTGACACTCAACTTTCATCAGGTTGGATTCAAACACCTCAAAAAGATCGTTTTCAATAGCGATCTGTTTCGACATTTGACCTTTCAGTTTATGACAGAATACAAAGGAAAAGATTGAATGTAAGATTTCAAGAGGAAAATCAGTGTTTTAGCCTATCATTATTATACACAGAAGAACTAGTAATAATGCAAAAAAATAAATTTTCATTTATAAATGGATACATAAGACATAATACGCAGTATTTTTTTTAAACACATTTGTAAAATGTAATCTGTTTGTGCATTGCAATGACATATACAGGAAAGAGGGAAATTGGAATGTTAAATGCATTTCTTTCATGAAAAACTTTAAAATAATTACCAATCAACCCTAAACTAAAGCGACTTAAACTCTTTTTTTTTTATTATTATTTTAAAATACCCGTGGTTAAACCAAAGCTACTTAATTTATCTTTATTTGTTTTTCCATTTTACTGATTCATAGATGGTATGTTCATAGAAATATTTTTTTAAATTGTATACCGCTGCTTTTCAAAAATATAAGTGATTTAGAAAAAAAAAAGACATTCTTTTAAAAAATTAGCAAAAGCAAAAGAAAAAAGGACAATTTATTTATTTTTTAAAAGATAAGACAATATTTGGATAACAAAGAAAAACAGGAAGTATCCACAGGAATTGGTGTCTCATAGAGATGTCTCGCTTAAAGCACATTTATTAATAGGGCAAGAATAAACAAGAGGAACCAAAGTAAAAAAAAATATGTACGAATACCTAGACTACATTTCTACAATAATTGGCATCACTTTTTTAAAAAAGAAATTTCCAGAGCATTTTCGTTTGGATAACTAATATGTCCATGACCCAAACTTTATATAAAGAATCGTATTGGGTGGGCGGGCACTTCATTAATTTCAACAATAATCATCGTAGTCGTCGTCGTCGTCGTATCATGGGTTCTTTTTTAGAATATATAAAAGTAATAATAATGATCATTAAAATAATAATAATAATAATAATAATGATAATAATAATAATGATAATAATAATAATAATAATAATAATAATAATAATAATAATAATAATAATAATAATAATAATAATAATAATAATAATAATAATAATAATAATAATAATAATAATAATAATAATAATAATAATAATAATAATGATAATAATGATAATAATAGTAGTAATAATAATAATAATAATCATAATTATAATAATAGTAGTAATAGTAGTAGTAGTAGTAGTAGTAGTAGTAGTAGTAGTAGTAGTAGTAGTAGTAGTAGTAGTAGTAGTAGTAGTAGTAGTAGTAGTAGTAGTAGTAGTAGTAGTAATAATAGCAATAGTAATAATAATAATAATAATAATAATAATAATAATAATAATAATAATAATAATAATAATAATAATAATAATAATAATAGCAATAAAATGACATTTATCGAGCACATGCGCTCTACAATGCAAAGTACTTCACTATCATATTCTAAATCCAAGTCCATATCATTATAATTTTATTGATCAAAATATATAGGATCATCTTAAAAGAAAAAAAAAGAAAAGAAAATCTAGGCAGTCTAGACTAGCGTTCAACCACAGATAAACCTATCAATAAGTTAGTGCAATAATAAATACAGTGTAAATAATATCAGGCACAGTTTAGTATAGACTGAAAACCCGAAGAGCGCTTAAAAATCTAGCGGGGTTAGTGAGCGCTTCATATCGTATTTTAAGACTTCATTTGAATTTATTTGGTTGACATCATCATCATTACCCCAGCCATCATATTCATAATGTGTCATCTTTGTTTTACAACATATGATCAATATATAGAAAAAGGATACCACAGGATTAACAATGTGTTAAACAGAGAAAATAACATCATTCTGGTCCAGATTTGTATCGATGGATCTAGATCTAGATCTAGATCTACTTTATTCGACTAAGCTTACTTACTTTCCTTTTCTGATTGATATTTTGAAGAAATATGTTATCTAATCTATTTATTATAATTTATAAGTAAATTTACTGAGCAGAAAAAAAAGGAAAAGAATTCAAAGTCTATGGCAAAGGTGAAAGGAAAACAGTGGGACGAAGCTCAAAGAGCACAAAGTGAGTGAATGAGGGATAGAGGTTTGGGGGGGGGGGGGGAGGGGGGAGGGAGGCAGAAAGGAGGAAACCTGTTACGACTCTAGGCCTATTTCAGCAGGCTCAGAGGTGTGGAAAAAAATACAGAACGTTGAAGGGAAATAAAAGAAAAAAAAGTACAGAGCACAGCATATTTGGAGGACTTAACAACAAAAACCGTCCAAGTTGGAATAACAGTAAGATAAATTAAACATGAAAAAAGAAAAAAAAGATAAAAAAAGCATCTCCATGGCTTCCCGGAGATACCACATCAGTAGTTGACTAATTCTTATGATCTGGCAGACATAGTATTTGTTAGTTGTTAAAGGTTGTCACTGACCTTGGAAACTAAATATCAATTTGAATGATGATAACATTCACTATATTTTCTCTTTCTATCTAGTGTCTTGAACTACCGACCAGCGGGATCGGTGTCTAAGCTAGCGTATTCGCCGAGAATTAGGGAGTACCTCATATTTCTGCTCACACCACAGCCCAATTCTTCGATTGTTGTGGCCAAAATGAGGCATGCAACTGATAGGCCTTGACCTCATACCAGAATGGTGTCTATCCCACCGTCACTCATAAGTGATCGTCTTTCTTTAGTAGCTATACGGATATAATACAGCTCGATCATCTTTAGTAGTTGTTCAAATATCACATATCTCGACCATCTTTAATAGTTGTTCAAATATCACATATCTCGACCATCTTTAGCAACCATTCGAATGCAATAAAATAATCAGATAAAAATCTTGTTAACTTAAGTTTTCTTTCTATCTTAAATAGTCTTCCAGCATTAACGAACTAATACTTGAAACTTCACCGTGTCTTGAGGACATAATAGAAAATAATGGAAGATCCAGCACGTACTTCGATTTGTACAAGGAATATTCGATTGAACGCATTGTTAGCATAGGGCGAAAGCTTTGCTCTCTCTTCTTCTTAGCACGCAACATTTTCACAACATAAATAAAACATTTAAACAGTCAGTTAGATTTTTCGTGAACTAAGAAATGCGAACAAATGCAAGAGAGAAATACATCGTTACAAAAACGAAAGATGATTCAACATAAAACGGTCGGAAAAGTTGAAAGAGGAAAAGATCTGTAAGAGGTAAATTACAACAAAATTTGGAAAACTTGAAAAAGAGACACAGATATCAAGAGCTTGGAAAATTTAAAACGGGGAATCTCAGGATTTAATTTTTGTAAAGAGTAAGTGGTAAACCAGATGTTTCTTGAAGTTACCATCTATTCCTGAAAAACAAAAAGATTGTAAAATAAAACAAATGACTTCGCGTCATACAATGAAGTTGTCTTGCATAATATATTCGTGACAAAAATTCTAACTTGCATTGGAGTAGGCTCACCCAAATCTGTCGCTCTCCTCCCCTCCCCCCTCCCCCCACTTTTTAACACCTCTCTCTCTCTCTCTCTCTCTCTCTCTCTCTCTCTCTCTCTCTCTCTCTCTCTCTCTGTCTTCTTGTATTTCTCGCCCAATGCAAACCCACACCTCATGCCAACAAAGAAATTATATAAAAAAATAAAACATAAAACATTATAGAAAAACAATGTATTCTTGACTAGCACAGTATGCATAAAAGGTGTAGTGAAACTAGTTTCCTTTTCACTATTTTATACAACTGTGATGATTGTATCTAGTTGATAGAGTCTTCCCTTACTGCTGTCAAAACCTTCATGGATGAAAAGCAGACATATGTTCACCAAGACAAATAGTTCTGGTTCAGTTTAGATAATATCGGATCAAACCGAGCCAGATTCTTAGATATGATCTTCCGCTCAAAGAAATTACTGCACTGCATTAGGCAAAAACTTTTACCAATATTGAGTCGATGATACTGGTGGCGAGTGGAATGAGGCGCAGACCTTGGTTATAACTATGATGACTTCGACACATAGTGGGATAATTATGATGATGATATTAGGGATGATTATGATGACGTTAGTGATGATGATGTTGATGAAGATGATCATGAAAATGGTGATTTTGATTGTGAACATGATGATGATGAAGATGATGGTGAACATGATGACAATGAAGATGATGGTGATGATAAATTTATTAGAAAAATGGCGTTGGAAACGTTGCTAAGACTTCAAAATAAAAAAAGCTTTTATAGGCAGCCCCACCTATTTCGATTTTGGAATAAAAAAGTATTGAGGCAAAAAACATGAATTTGGAGTATACAAATCTTCCCAATCATAAGTTATGTCGAAAAAAGGGAAAAGAATTGAGCTAAACAAAAAAAAGAAATAATCACTTTAGAAAGCTAACGATACCTCTATCATACAGTAAGGATATGATGATAAACTTAAGTGTTCACAGCTAAGTTTGAACAATTCGCTAGGACGAAATCAGCTACCCTGAACAAAATCTATTAAACTGAAAGTAAAACAGAAACAAGACCAGTTAAATGATTTTTGAAAATCCCGCTCTATCTCATCACCATCTGAGTACTTGTACAGTCGATTCCTGCAAAGCAGTGCACTTTTTGGCAGTTTTCGCATGAATTTAGTCTTACAATAACAACAAAAATTTCAAACTATCAATAAATAGATTGGAGAAGGACAGGATTATTTGTTTTAAGCATTGCATTTCAATGGAACGCATTTCCTGTTGGCTGTATTGTAAGAAATTAACAGTAAGTATATTCTAGACTGGATGGAGGGATATTTGGAGGTGAGGGATGGAGGGGTGGGGGGGGGGGGGGGGGCTGGAGAGCAAGCAAGAGTCCGTTGACCCTCTCACAGACCGTGCACGTTAAGGGAATAAAGAACACCTGGTTCTCTTGAATCTTACAGCGTTTGGTAGGACCAAACCCTTTCTATGTTAGCTGTGCTGCTTGTTATAAAATGTAATCGAATGTATGTTCTGAATGTTTCTATTAGAAAAAAAAAAAAAAAAAAATTCAATTCAGATATATAGTGCGCTCAGCGTATGTAACATCTTTAGTCACATATGGCAGAAATTTCAAATATTATTTGCGCCAGTAATGTTATGTTCAAACAGCCAGGACAGGGCCTGTCAGATTTTGAGCTTAATTTCAGTACGCCCCATTCCGTGCCAAGACATATTTTATCCTTGTAATAATTTAGGTGTTTTTGTATAAATTTTTTGCAGATGGTGATGTAAATCCCCTAAAATTGAACACGTTTTCGCAAGCTTCTCTCGTTAACCGATATTCCAGCCAATGTTTAGCCGCAGCTAACTTCTATTGAGGAAGCTTGTGTGGTGGATGGTACTCACCTAACACACGGTCGTGCATGTCGTCTTCACTGAGCTCTCTCCAACCATCCGGCCAGCGATAGTCGTCACTGTAGACCTTCCACAGGTAGCTCTGGCTCACGCCCGCGGCACAGTTCTCACACATACAGTTCAGGGCCAGTCGGGATGACTGGAGAACCTTGAAGCCGTCAGACAGTTGATAGAAGACACTGCCTTCATCTGGCCTGAACCGATTAATAAAATGGATCTAACATTTGTTAAAAAAGCGATGAATGGGAAAATGTTTCAACAAGTTAAATTTATCTTCATAAATTATTTCAAAGTACAGACGCAAAAAATATCTTGCCCTATGAGGACGAATGGTGGTGTGGACGCAACATAAGATATTTCATTATGATGTTGGTAGGACAGAATATATTACATGATGTGATAGAATGGTGGGGTTCTGGACTCAAGGTAATATCTTACATGATGTTGAAGAATGGTTTGGTTATGGACCCACCACAATATCTAACACGATGTATGTGAATGATGGGGTTCTGGACACAAGGTAATATCTTAAATGATGTTGGCAAATTATGGGCTCAGGACGCACCATAATATCTTGCTTGGTGTAGGTGAATGGTGAGGATGTAGACACAAGGTAATATCTTATATGATGTGAAAGAATGTTGGGGTTCTGGACACAAGGTAATATCTTACACGATGTGGAAGAATGTTGGGGTTCTGGACACAAGGTAATATCTTACACGGTGTGGAAGAATGTTGGGGTTCTGGACACAAGGTAATATCTTACACGATGTGTAAGAATGGTGGGGTTCTGGACACAAGGTAATATCTTACACGATGTGGAAGAATGTTGGGGTCCTGGACACAAGGTAATATCTTACATAATGTGGAAGAACGTTGGGGTTCTGGACACAAGGTAATATCTTACACGATATGGAAGAATGTTGGGGTTCTGGACACAAGGTAATATCTTACATGATGTGAAAGAATGTTGGGGTTCTGGACACACGGTAATATCTTACACGATGTGGAAGAATGGTGGGGTTCTGGACACAAGGTAATATCTTACACGATGTGGAAGAATGGTGGGGTTATGGACCCATGATAATATCTTACATGATGTGGAAGAATGGTGGGATTCTGGACTCAAGGTAATATCTTACATGATGTGGAAGAACGTTGGGGTTCTGGACACAAGGTAACATCTTATACGATGTGGAAGAATGTTGGGGTTCTGGACACAAGGTAATATCTTACATGATGTGAAAGAATGTTGGGGTTCTGGACACACAGTAATATCTTACACGATGTGGAAGAATGTTGGGGTTCTGGACACAAGGTAATATCTTACACGATGTGGAAGAATGTTGGGGTTCTGGACACACGGTAATATCTTACACGATGTGGAAGAATGGTGGGGTTCTGGACACAAGGTAATATCTTACACGATGTGGAAGACTGGTGGGGTTATGGACCCACGATAATATCTTACATGATGTGGAAGACTGGTGGGGTTATGGACCCACGATAATATCTTACATGATGTGGAAGAATGGTGGGGATATGGACCCACGATAATATCTTACATGATGTGGAAGACTGGTGGGGATATGGACCCACGATAATATCTTACATGATGTGGAAGACTGGTGGGGTTATGGACCCACGATAATATCTTACATGATGTGGAAGACTGGTGGGGATATGGACCCACGATAATATCTTACATGATATAGGTTAAAGGAAGGGATGAGGACACGGGTTAATATCTTACATAATGTATGCGAATGGTGGTACTCCTGTCACACCTGAGAGAAACACAGTTGTCACGACTTCTCTGTCTCCTTTACTAAGTGTTGCAGAGATCCTTCAAAAGAAAAATGTATAAAAAATATTTCCAGAAACACAGCCTCATACAGCAGTTGGTCTAGATGGATGAAATAGCTTCATTTGCCAACAAAGTCATATTCATTCCAGGTGTTCCACGAATAGGCAACTTTCTTAGATAATAGAAAAAAATCTTTAGTATTCAATTTTCGCATTACTTATCTTTTGAAACAAGAATAGTTATCTTATTTTGTAAAATACTTCACTGTTATATTGATTAATTTAAACGCTCATTAAAATGTAGGTGAAAATAGAAGGGCAGCTATGAATTACGTCAAGGTTAGTGCACATGATTTAAATTATCCCACAATAGATTTGTAGAAAATTACAAAATATATGCAACCACTCTCTATATATTTGGAACAGAATGCAATAAGTGACACAATCTAAATTGATTTTACAGCGCCTGCTAGCATGGTTATCTGCAAATATTAAAGCATTTTTCATACTTATAAAATATATTTCAAAACTTTCCCACAGCTATTTTTTTAAGGGATGGTTGTAATTTTACAACGAAACACTTCCAGCATTACTTGATAAAGTACCTGTCATTCCTAACCAAATCATCGATATGATGAACTGGTTTCATCTTTTAACCGCAGAAAATGCCTAGAGCGATTTGTCCATAGATATTTACAAATAATAATCACCTTGTATCACGCAACAAATCGCCTTTGCCATTTTATCCTCCTTGAGTCTTCAGTAATATTTCCTCTTCGAAAAAAATCATCATTCCTCCTTACTTAGAAATACATAGTTTTGAACATATTTTTTTCTCCTTTTGATCTATCAAGACGAAGAAAGATATAATATTTTCCATCATATGGCCTTAAGCGGTGCGAATTTTCCTCTTTTGATAAAGTATAATATCTGTATTCAATGCCCATTTGCCTCCTTATGCCTTGACTTACATGTATGTGGTCCCTATAGAGGACCCTGTGACATAAAGAGACTTGGAAGAAGTTACGGAACTCGTAAATCCGAGGTTCGTACAGTTCGTGTTGTCATTTCCAGCTACATGACACAGCCAGCTTTTCACAGAGATTCCCTGTCAATAAAGACATACATATATATATATATATATATATATATATATATATATATATATATATATATATATATATATATATATAATTTCACATCGCTCTGGCTACACACAACACACAGTGTAGACATTGTGATTTTGCTTTTTTTTTTTTTTTTTAATCGATTTCATTATTATTATCGTGAGCTGAAATATGTCTGAATTAAAAAAAAAGAGATTTTAGATTTCTAGAAACTGTTTTTTACTTTTGTTTTCAGATTTTTTCCTTCAGAATATTTCTAACAAAAAAAAAGAAAAAGGTTTCTTTTTCACACACACACACACATATATATATATATATGTATCTGTGTGTGTGTGTTTATTTATGAATGTATGTAAAGGAATCTAGAATGGCTTATTGTTACAGTCGATATAGAGGTAGATACAAAGATACATAAATAAGTAGATAAATAGATAGTAGGTAGACAAATAGATAGTTAGACAGTTAGACAGATACATTGATAGATGGCAAGATGAATAGATAGATACCGACATATATTCATGTATATTATATCATTAATATTCATACATAGTACAAGTAAACAGGCAGACAGACAGGTATGAACAGCCCATATTCCTCCATACTGTCTCTGTCGACAAGATGAAGGTGTAAAGTATTAAGATCAGCAGAGAAGTGTGTTGAGATTTGTCGCTTGGCGGAGTGGAAGCAATACGTATTTCATCAATGCTTCACATAGCTCCTAAAGCCTGGTCGAATGTTTATGTTACAATACATAATCGTTCCCCCCCCCCCCTCTCTCTCTCTCTCTCTCTCTTTCTCAGTCTCTCTCCCTCTCTCTTTCTCACTCTCTCTTTCTCATTCTCTCTCCCTCTCTCTCTTTCCCTCTCTATTTATTTTAAAAATAATTTCACATCGCTCTGGCTACACACAACACACAGTCTAGACATTGTGATTCTGCTTTTTTTTTTTATCGATTTCATTATCATTATCGTCAACTGAAATATGTCTGAAATAAATAAAAAAACAACAACCCAGATTTTAGATTTCTAGAAACTGTGTTTACTTTTGTTTTCAGATTTTTTCCCTCAGAATATTTCTAACAAAAAAGAAAAAAGAAAAAGATTTCTTCCCCAGTGACAAAAAATATGGAATTATAAAATAAAATAAATTCTTTTTTAATTTCCTTGTTTTTGAGTTAGAGCACGTAAGAAATTTCAAACATATTCTTTTGCCGAGACTGAGGATTGAGAAAGTCCAGAGTTGGAGATTTTTTTCCAAGTCACCTGGGCAGCACTGGGATGAACGTCTGGATCAGTGGAGAAGGAGAGAGGTGTGAGGGTGAGATACTGACCAGCACCCCGCTCCACTTCAGATACACCGCCTCTCATCATCACGCCGATCAAATCAGATTCTTCCACCTAAACATAGAAAGAGAAATGAGTATAAATTGATGTGCAGGTAGATAAATATATGGAAGAAATCAAAACATAGGGGAAAATATTACGTAAGTGTATATATGTATATATATACATATTATAAAAGGCAACTTTGAAATCTTAGTCCACTATCTCGTCCTAAACCACTCAACGTACAGTGATGAAGTTTACTGATTTATGATCTGTCAAGTTCAGTGTGTGTCGCGGTGAAAAAAATATTAAAAAGTTTTGGATTTAGGCTAAAAATGCCTTTGAAAGTTCATTATATTTTAATTGTATTTAATTCCTCAATTTTAATTGCCAAATTCGCTATAAAGAACCAAATAACATATAAAACAATGTTTTCAGTATTTTGGAAGTTTTGATCTAGATAACTATCTAAAACAATCTATCATTATTTTTTAAACATAAATGTGCTGTAAAAACATGTTTTTATTTTCAAAATAGTGAAAAACTAAAAGAAAATTAAATTTAAACGAAATTTGGCCTCTTGCAGGTTAAGACAAAAGCGTCATATTCTGTTGTTACTTTCAATCTTAAAGGAAGATAAAGCATATAACACTTTTTTTTTCAATGAATGGCTTGCCTAGATGAAACAGGAAGATTTTAAAGTTCTAAGATTAAAATTGATTGCAAGATTCCATCAATTGTTTTTGTTCAAACGCAATATTTATGTAGAGTTATCTACGCATTGATTTTCTTAGGTCCAGATTAGATAACACATTTCTTCAAAATATCAATCAGAAAAGGAAAGTAAGTAAGCTTAGTCGAATAAAGTAGATCTAGATCTAGATCCATCGATACAAATCTGGACCAGAATTTAGATCTTAATCACGTTAATCTGAGGACTTTTCAATAAATGTCTAGATTAAGACATATATCTAAGCGTAGTCAGAATCTGGATCTAACCATTTAGAATTAGAGGTAGAATAATATATTAAAACAGAATAAAATCAGGGTAATCTTGAGGACTTTCCAATCAATGTTCGTAGTCAAAATCTAGAATCAAATTTGGATATAAATTAATCCTCAGTCAAAATATAGATCTAGATCTTGATAAATATACCAGAGTCTAGATCTAGATGTATAACATTTTTCACAATCCATCAAAACAAATGTTTCGAAAAGCAACATTTTGATTGCGGTTACTAGATTTTATCTGAAGCTACCTGAGTGTGAACGGTTTTTTTGTTTGTGTTTTTCTGTTCTTTCTCGAAACATTTTTAAATATTTTTGGATGCATACGTTTTTATTAGTCCTTTCGACAAATTTATCAAAACCTGGTGCGATTTTCCCTTGTGTAAAAATTTAAAAAATCAAGACAGGATTTTCCATAACAATTGATTTTTTACTACTCTTTGGCTACAAGTGTTTGGAAATCTACACATATTTTTTTATTGCCACAAAATTTATTCAAACAAAATTTTCTAAAGCCTTTATTTTTTTTTATTATTTTTGTTGTTGTTGCAGATTTCTTCAATAGAATTAGCAAAAGCGTCATTGATATTACTGTTCACTCCCGCGTGCTCTTTCTCTCAATCTCACTGACTTTACTATGAAACAGAACGTTTTCAAAGCTTTGACATTTAATATTGATTGCAAGATTTCATCAATTGTTTTTGCAACAAATGTTTTGATAAGCACAATTTTGATTGTCATTACTAGATCTAGAACTACTTCATCGTTCATTTTTTTTTTCTTTCTTTCTCGGAAACTTTTTAAAATTTTTTTTATTCTTTTCTTGTAACAAATTTCTTCTGTAGACTTAATTTTGGACTTGAAAGCAACTTCAGTTTAAATTAAAATTTGACATGAACTTTGGATGTAGATTTAAAAATTGTTGAAGATCTAGTCAAAATGTTCAAACCTATATTTTTTTTTTCACAATTTTTGCAAAAATTAAGGAAAAATCAAGCAAGATTTGCTGTAGGATAAATTTTGTACTTCTAAGATTTTATCCTTTGGATTTGTATTCCTAAAGAAGATCATTTGATGATTTCGTCTGTACGGCTGATCTAATCGACAAAGAGGTTCGTTTAATGGTTTTATCTGTACCCCTATTCAGGATCTAAATTTTTTAACTGCAATAAATATTCACTTTTCTTCAATATGGTAGTTTGGAACACATTACACTGTATCTGCTGGGCTGTGGAGGAGATATAACTTTTATTGCCGTGGTTCACTTTTCTTCAATAGGGTAGTTTGGAACACATTACGTTGTATCTCCTGTGTGTCATGTCAATACCAGTTAGGTTCTCTGTTGAAGACATACTAAAACTAGGGCTGCTTTAACGATTGCACTCAGATTTAGTTTACTTTTTTGCTTGACATCTTTGCTTCATAAAAGTTCATTCAAAGAATGACGTCATGACAACTTGAGAAGAATTCCAATGTTTCATTTTTTTCAAGGTTCTATATTTTTCAAAACTGTGCTATGAGTGGCTCTGGAAGAGAAAATTCTGTTAGTGTTACAGCATGTATTATTGAAAAGAATTTATCTTTTGTTTTTATTTTCTTTATGCAGTTCTGTGGCTCTGGATTTAGTCTGTATTTGTTGTGAAGTTTTTTTTTCTATTCTTTTTCTATTTTTTGTCTCTATCAGTTTATGTAGTTGTATGACTCTTGAGAGTTATCGTTGAGAATTTTTTTATGTAGGCTCCAGAAAAGTTCTATCTACTATAGTTGTAGTTCAGTTTTCTGCAGTGTAGTTGTATGATTGCCGAGGATATAAGTCTGTTATATTTGTGAACTTTGCAATTACCTCTTCTTCAGTGTATAATTTGCCTTCTTAAACTGTTCATTTGAATAGGTAATCATGCTTGATATATATGAAGGGAGAGTGAGGGATAAAAGATTATTCATAGATAGATAGACACAGAGAGACAGAGAGAGAAATAGAGAGTGAGATAGACAGACAGAGAGAAAGGGATAAAGAGAGAGACAGAGAGAGAGGGGGAGAGAGACAGAGAGAGAGAAAGGGAGAGAGAGAGAGAGAGAGAGAGAGAGAGAGAGAGAGAGAGAGAGAGAGAGAGAGAGAGAGAGAGAGAGGAAAAATATTAATTATATATCCCCTCAAAAATACAAAAATTTCTCTTTGGACAATATAAACTCTTTGATGAAAGTTACTTAGTTGTAATTTTGTAATATATCTGTTGCAAGATTAAAAAACAACTTTCTAACATCTTCGATTAAGAACGTAACCTTTTATGGCGAGATTAGTCCTCGCTTCCATTTGAGATCAATTTTTTTAAACAAAAACATTTCAACAAGTGAAATTTCCTTACGTGCGCTGGGTCCAAACTCTGAAACTCCCTATTGTTAATAAAATTCTTTCTTCCGACAACTTCTTTTGAAGCAAGAAAAACATACTGTGAATACCCTCAAACCTTTTACAAAATGATGCTTAGATATCATAATAATGTTGGTTCGAACGTGCACAGGTGTTTCAAATCTGTATCATGGGTTAAGATGAAAGTCCTCTGTGACTAGTTACTGTAACTTACCTGGATATAGGTAAAAGTTCTCTGTAACTGGTTTCTGTAACTTACCTAGATATAGGTAAAAGTTCTCTGTAACTGGTTTCTGTAACTTACCTGGATATAGGTAAAAGTCCCCCGTGACTGATTCCTTTAACTTACCCGAATAAAGGAGAAAGTCTTTTATGACTGATGTTTTTAACTTAACTATATATAGATAAAAGCCCATAAATACTGGTTTCTGTAACTTACCTGGATATAGATAAAAGTTCCGTGTAACTGGTTTCTGTAACTTATCTGGAAATAGGTAAAACCCCCCTGGAACTGGTTTCTCTAACTTACCAAGATATAGGTGAAAGCCTCAGCCTCAAACTTGACGTCTCCATAGGATTTGTCCATGGTCATTTTGTAGTAGATTTTGTACAGCCCCAAAGCTAAGAATCTGGGATCCAAGTTCAGTTCCGCCTTGGAAATGTCAATGCTATGTAGAGATACTGCACCAGTCACCTTGCACGAAACGGAAAAAACAGAAATATTGTAATTATTGTATGATTAGATACGAGGACGAAAACAGAAAAATTGTAATGATGATTATGATAAAACATAAGATGAAAACCAAAAATATTGTAATGACTATATGAATAAAAATGAGATGGAAACCAGAAATATTGTAATGACTATATGAATAAAAATGAGATGGAAACCAGAAATATTATAATGACTATATGAATAAAAATAAGATGGAAACCAAAAATATTGTAATGACTATATGAATAAAAATGAGATGGAAACCAAAAATATTGTAATGACTTTATGAATAAACATGAGATGGAAACCAGAAATATTGTAATGACTATATGAATAAACATGAGATGGAAACCAGAAATATTGTAATGACTTTATGAATAAACATGAGATGGAAACCAGAAATATTGTAATTAATATATGAATAAACATGAGATGGAAACCAGAAATATTGTAATGACTTTATGAATAAACATGAGATGGAAACTAGAATGATTGTAATGGTATATGATTAAACATGAGGTGGAAACCAGAAATGTTGTAATAATTATATGATTGAATATGAGACGGAAATAGAATTATTATAATGATTATGATTATGATTATACAAGAGGTGGAAATTAGAATAAATGGAGTCTTCTTTTTTTGTGGGCAACAGGGACTAACAAAACTTAGAGTAGCGGAAAAACGTTTACAAAACCATCGCCATTAGGAAAGCATAATTCTTACAATTTAAAGGGCTTTTATTTGAAAAACAAACAAATAATTTTTTTTTCCTCGCACATGGCAGCTACTTACAGTTCCAAGCAGTGGATCAATTTGTTCGATCCGCCAGGACTTTGTGTTCTGGTAGTTGTCAGCACAGCTGATGATCGAGATGCCCCTAATCCTGATGAACGAACTCATTTTGTATTTAATAGGTTCGGCAAACGAAGAACTCCTGAAAGAAGGAAAGCACAACGCCGGTTAGTTTGTTTTATATGCGCTAACTTTGTTCATGGCTCAGGTAAAGCTTGTGGCCACATATTTGGTAAAATATCTGTGTTGAACCTATATATTTAACTTAACTCGCAACTGAACAGAAAAGAATTTTGTGTTTTGAGATTATGTTAATACTTAAAGTATTGAACAAAGAAAAGATAGCTGAGTCGCGTGAATGATTTACTTAAAAAATGTTTTAAAAGTTCAAACGACCAATAAGGTTCCTCTGTATAAGCTTATAACATGAAATACACTTAAGACGATCGTGAACCAGCGATTTGGGCAGGTTTTTGTTCCTCGCAAAGGTTATTAGCATCTAAAATTTGCATATTCAAGCAATAGCAAAAAAAAAAAAAAAATAAATAAATAAAATAAATGGAGCGTTCAAAACTGAATTCTATGGAAACAACAACTCGTTTCTTATGTGTAGCGCCAAACGCCATTCTAGAGAAACAACTCGTTTCTAATGTGTAGCGCTAAACGCCATTCTAGGGAAACAGCAACTCTTTCCAATGTGTAGCGCTAAACGCCATTCTAGGGAAACAACAACTCTTTCCAATGTGTAGCGCTAAACGCCATTCTAGGGAAACAACAACTCTTTCCAATGTGTAGCGCTAAACGTCATTCTAGGGAAACAACAACTCTTTCCAATGTGTAGCGCTAAACGCCATTCTAGGGAAACAACAACTCTTTCCAATGTGTAGCGCTAAACGCCATTCTAGGGAAACAACAACTCTTTCCAATGTGTAGCGCTAAACGCCATTCTAGGGAAACAACAACTCTTTCCAATGTGTAGCGCTAAACGCCATTCTAGGGAAACAACAACTCCTTTCCAAAGTGTAGCGCTAAACGCCATTCTAGGGAAACAACAACTCGTTTCCAATGTGTAGCGCTAAACGCCATTCTAGGGAAACAACAAGTCGTTTCCAATGTGTAGCGCTAAACGCCAGTCTAGAGAAACAACTCGTTTCTAATGTGTAGCGCTAAACGCCATTCTAGGGAAACAACAACTCGTTTCCAATGTGTAGCGCTAAACGCCATTCTAGGGAAACAACAACTCGTTTCCAATGTGTAGCGCTAAACGCCATTCTAGGGAAACAACAACTCGTTTCCAATGTGTAGCGCTAAACGCCATTCTAAGGAAACAACAACTCGTTTCTAATGTGTAGCGCTAAACGCCATTCTAAGAGAACAACAGCTCGTTTCCAATGTGTAGCGCTCAACGCCATTCTAGGAAAACAACAACTCGTTTTCAATGTGTAGCGCTAAACGCCATTCTAGGGAAACAACAACTCGTTTCCAATGCGTACCGCTCAACGCCATTCTAGGGAAACAACAACTCGTTTTCAATGTGTAGCGCTAAACGCCATTCTAGGGAAACAACAGCTCGTTTC
>JAWDGP010005856.1:145000-155000 GCA_033675545.1 Elysia crispata
CTGGATCTAACGCAATTTGAGCCTGCTCTATCAATCTCTAAGTGATTAGGGTTTATTTCTCCAGTTGTCAATATATTTTCTCCTACCTCTTTCCCCTGTTTAGGTCTTTATTCTCCTTGCTCTGATTTCAAATTCAGAAGTTTTTGTCAATAACATGGGATTCTTCTCTTGACCCCCAAAGCTTGCTGCTTACGAGGACCGCTGGTGGGATCTGACTTCCTCAAAGTAGGGGTATGTTTGGAGAATGTGGGCCGGACCTCTTTCTACAGCTCCAAACCAGGGCATATTTGGAGAAAGTGGGCCGGACCTAGTTCTACGGCTCTAAACCAGGGCATATTTGGAGAATGTGGGCTGGACTTCGTTCTACGGCTCCAAACCAGCCCTACCATCCAGAACTTTTTCAAGATCGTAAACTGACTTTTTTTTTATCTCTTTCCATCATAAGTTCTTGACCTATTCTCTCTTTCTTTCTTTCTCTCCATCTCTCACTTTCTTTCCATCTCTCTCTTTTTATTTTCATCTCTCTGTCTGTCTGTCTGTCTGTCTGTCTGTCTCTCTCTCTCTCTCTCTCGCTCTCGGCCTTGACCCTGCCCTGATCTTCCATGAGCATCATCTTACCATTGTTTGCGTTGCTCATCACAAAATTCAACGCTTTGTTCGTCGGATAAAAGATGGAGTTGTCTTCCAGACCATTCTTCACCTGGTTGAGAGGGATGTCCGCCAGAAAGAAGAGATTCGCCTGCAGTCCCGTGATAGCCTTGTACACACCAGCCTGGAAAAGGTGGCAGGGAAGGAGAAGGACGGACAGAAGAAACATAACGATGCTGATTGGACCGCGTATCTTTTTTTTTCAATTTGTTTGCAGGAAAAGATTGTTTGCATTAATTTTGCCGCAAAAATTATAGAGAACCAGCTAAAAAATGTTGGGAAACTGACAATTAAGACTTGCGTTTGAAAATTCATAATGGTTCCTATTTATAAAAAGAAAAAGAAATCGATCTCTAAAGATACGTTGATAGGAAATTCACAGAACAACAGGGATTTTTTCTTTGTTGTATTGTTAATAACTTTTTATTTACAACAATGACAATTATTATATATTTATATTTTTTTTTGTCAGTTCTGTCGGTTACACTGTATTTTTCTGTTAGAGAATTTCTTTCCATGTTCAACAGAAAACGCTACCATTATCGTCAACAGTGGGTTGAATTTTTGCGAAACATTATTGATGACCCTGTAGCAGTTACCTAACATGGTCACGTCATAAAGCCTACTTACGATGACATTGTTGGTGATACTGTAGCAGTTACCTAACATGGTCACGTCATAAAGCCTACTTACGATGACATTGTTGGTGATACTGTAGCAGTTACCTAACATGGTCACGTCATAAAGCCTACTTACGATGACATTGTTGGTGATACTGTAGCAGTTACCTAACATGGTCACGTCATAAAGCCTACTTACGATGACATTGTTGGTGATACTTAGCAGTTACCTAACATGGTCACGTCATGAAGCTTACTTACGATGACATTGTTGGTGATACTGTAGCAGTTACCTAACATGGTCACGTCATGAAGCTTACTTACGATGACATTGTTGGTGATACTGTAGCAGTTACCTAACATGGTCACGTCATGAAACTTACTTACGATGACATTGTTGGTGATCCTGTAGCAGTTACCTAACATGGTCACGTCATAAAGCCTACTTACGATGACATTGTTGGTGGTAGTGCAGCACTTACCGAACATAGTCACATTATTAAACCTTCTTACGGTGACATTTTTGGTGATAGTGCAGCACTTACCGAACATAGTCACGTTATAAAAGATACTTACGGTTACATTGTTTATACTATTCACGTTTTAAAACCTTCGTACAGTGACATTTTTGGTAATACTGCAGCAGTACCGAACATAGTCACATGATAAAACCTATTTACAGTGACTTTGTTGATGAAACTGCAGCAGTAACGATTTTAGTCACGTTATAAAACATACTAGCAGAAACAATACTGGTAATACTGCAGCAGTAACGAACATAGTCACGTTATAAAACATACTAGCAGAAACAATACTGGTAATACTGCAGCAGTAACGAACATAGTCACGTTATAAAACATACTAGCAGAAACAATATTGGTAATACTGCGGCAATAACGAACATAGTCACGTTATAAAACATACTAGCAGAAACAATATTGGTAATACTGCAGCAGTAACGAACATAGTCACGTTATAAAGCATACTAGCAGAAACAATATTGGTAATACTGCGGCAATAACGAACATAGTCACGTTATAAAACCTGCTTACGGTGACATAGTTTACGGCCATGTTATAAAACCTACTTACGGTGACATTGTTGATGACACTGCAGCAGTCACTAAATACAGTCACTTGAGCATTGAACGTATTGTCAGACGTGTAGACGTGCTGGATCTGTTTGGAGGCACCTGTACTTGATATGTTGAAGTTATGTGGCCCACTGTCAGCGGTAGAACCATCTCCGTAGTCGATGATGATGCTGACAGAGTTACTTTCGGGAATCGATCCGCCCACGTAAGTAATGACAAATATACTGGATGCTGCGAAGATAGGAATAATCGCCTTATTTATTGCCATATTTCTATAGAACCCTCAGTTATTCAATGCCGCATATTTTATAGTGGACTCTGGCATATGAGTCATGGAATAATGCTGCAATACTTGAAAAAA
The DNA here is from genome assembly GCA_033675545.1 of Elysia crispata. Classification (NCBI taxonomy): domain Eukaryota; kingdom Metazoa; phylum Mollusca; class Gastropoda; family Plakobranchidae; genus Elysia; species Elysia crispata. The sequence goes on from JAWDGP010005856.1 coordinate 147,723, forward strand.
TATACATTAAACATAATAATAATAATAATAATAATAATAATAATAATAATAATAATAATAATAATAATAATAATAATAATAATAATAATAATAATAATAATAATAATAATAATAATAATAATAATTAAACACTCTCAGTAAAACCATATGTTAATGGTTCACACCCACACCTAATAGTAATCCACCCTCAGGAAGATCATATGTATACGTTTAACATCTACACCTAATAGTAATCCACCCTCAGGAAGACGATATGTTACGAGTAATCCACTCTCAGGAAAACGATATGTTACGAGTAATCCACTCTCAGGAAAACGATATGTTACGAGTAATCCACTCTCAGGAAGACGATATGTTACGAGTAATCCACTCTCAGGAAAACGATATAATTATGGTTCACACCCACGCCCATGGATAATGCACTCTCAGGAAGACGATAAATTATGTTTACGCGTTACATTTGCAATCGTCAATTGATGCACCCTGTTGAGCTGGCACGCGCAGCATTGAATTGCTCACAAAAAAACATCTTACCATTACAGTCTACTTGCATGAAGAAAAAGAAACCCTGTCAGAACACAATAATTGCAGACATAGAAGGCTTGCAAGCATAAAAAACACCATATCTGGCCTTCAAGCTGAAGAGGCACGATAAGATAACAATTTTCTTGCGCATGTGATAATACTAAACATTACGTTGTTTTTTCAGGCTTTCCGATTCAACCCGTCAAGGCACTCTGATTACAGACACGCACAGCACTTTGAGAATAAATTTGTCCTTACAGCCTCAGAAAACACGCGCAGTAGTATTTTGCCTTACTTTACTGGAGTCTCGTCTAGCATTACATTACATTTGCAAGCATTGGAGAAAAGCCAACATGGCATACATTAAAGCCTCGAAATTTATTCCCGTCAATTGCACTGAAAAGTTTCTGCCTGTCTCTTATGACTTTATATACATGTAAAAGTAATTATCTGTCACTTGTATAATTCAAAACGACTGAGGCATGAAAGGTGTCGGGAAGAAAAAGTGGGAGTTATGAACAAACCGCCACTAAAAATTTGGCCCACCATATCCCACGTTCTATTTAACTTCCGCGTATCCTCCTCTATGTCAACCCTAAAGAGCGGCTGGCAGGCAGATGTCTAGCAGTTTAACGAGACAATGCCCTCATCCTGTTACTTACAGCCAAAGGTGACGTCTCCTGGCCCAGTCACAGTGATATCGCTATCCTGGAAGCCATCGATAATGGACACCGCTTCTGATTTTGAAACCGTCTCCATCAGCGTCTGGGCTGTCACACTTACGGTCTTCGTTACTTTATCGGTGTAGACCACTTCTAGGCTGTCGCAGCCATCTTGCCCTTCACCTGAAGTAGTAGACGTGTTATGTAGAAAGATGGGTTTAGTATTGATTTTAGCTCATAATGAAGTCCATTGCCCGGGTTATGGCACCTCCAAGTGCGCTTCATCTTTTTCTTTCATTTACTTCTCTTCCACACTTTTTTTGTAAAGTTCTTCTCACCCCTTTTTTTGTCTCGTTCAACCCTCCCCCTCCTCCTTCTCCTCCCCTTTATTCAAATCCTTCTTCTTCTTTCTCTCCTTGTTCGTTTTCTTCTTCTTTTTCTCCATCTCTTACTCCTCCTCTTTTCTCTTCTTCTTCTTCTTCTTCTTCTTCTTCTTCTTCTTCTTCTTCTTCTTCTTCTTCTTCTTCTTCTTCTTCTTCTTCTTCTTCTTCTTCTTCTTCTTCTTCTTCTTCTTCTTCTTCTATCTTTCTTTCTATCTATCTAATTATCTATTTATTTTCCTATTTATCTGTTTATCTATCTATCTCTCTACAAACTATCTGGTTATTCATTTCTCTTTTTATCTATCCGTCTCTCTATAGATCTATGTGCACGAAAAGAGAGACAGTCGATTTTGGGAGAAAAAAAATCCATCCGGATTCCCAGAAAAAAGAGAACATAAAGATAATTATGAGAACATTTAAATGCAGCTTTTTGTCAAAAGCATTTGGTTGCGAAACTTTGAGGCATGAAGCTGTGTATCCGTACACGGAAACAGAAGAACAATTTACTGACAAATTTTAGAAGCAGGCGAAGGAGATAGCGCAGTGTTTCGAAAAACCTTTTCAGAGTTTTGTAAGAGATGTATGGAAGAGAGAATAGTAAAAAAGCAACGGGGAGTAATCTTAATAAGAGTCCTTATATATGGTGTCAAAAATATATACACATTTATCCACAAGGTCTATGTTCAATCAAGAGTTTGAGGTTACAGGGGTATAAAGTTTACTGTTTGACGAAGTCCTATTATATAAAGAGGATGGCAAAACTTTATCCAGTAAAAGCGTAAACATAGCGTGCATTACAAGTATGTTCTATTAACGAAAAGCAAGGCTGTATAGAAATTACTTCCTTTTACATTTGCTCATATAAAATTGTATCAGTTTTCAAAACGATTTTTAATCTTGAGATAGTTTACAAAACAGCACAAAAAAGAATTCCACAACAAACATGTATTTGACTGAGAACATGCGCTGCAGTACCTATTCGCTAGCAAATAAATGACTGAAAATTTTGTTCAATTAGCCTGGCGAATAGTGCTAGTGAACTTTAATATTGTTTTTTGTTTTTATTTATTTTTCACGCCGGAAGGACTAAACTAAGTATGTGTGATTTGTTTATGTTATTTCTAATTAGCCAGTGAGGAGCTAGACTTTGTGTATTGTCGTGCGCTTTTGGGCTAAAAAAGAAATAAAAACCAATTGAATTTGAAATGCTTCTGATAGAGAACAGTTAAAACTTGGGAAACCATGGTTAGTGCTTTTGTAAGAGCCTGAAGGAAAGTAACCTTCCAAACATCAGAAAGGCAATTGAAAAATTCGCCAACAAAAATTCTATTTGTGTCTAGTTGATGTGTCTGTTACAAAATTGAGAAATTAGACAAGAAAGATTCTATTTAGGTCTACTTGATGCGTCTGTAAAACAATAGAGAAATTCGACAAGAAGGATATCATTTGTGTCTAGTTGGTGCGTCTGTAAGACAATTGAGAAATTCGACAAGAAGGATATCATTTGTGTCTAGTTGGTGCGTCTGTAAGACAATTGAGAAATTCGACAAGAAGGATATCATTTGTGTCTAGTTGGTGCGTCTGTAAGACAATTGAGAAATTCGACAAGAAAGATTTTATTTGTGTCTAGTTGATGCAATTAAGAAATTCGACAAGAATAATTCTATTCGTTTCTAGTTGATGTGTCTGTTTGGCAATTTCGACACGAAATATTCTATCAGACCCCTGAATGTGTCTGTTGCGCTATAAAGAAATCGACAAGAAAGCCTAGTTACTTTAATTATAACCATTCTTCAATTTAAAATGGTGAACTTACCTTTATACAAAATAATTAAAGTAATTGAATTTGTTGGAAAATTTTAGTTGGAGAACATGAAAAAAAAAAAAAAGAACGTGAATATGTCAGGCACAAAACCTTTTTTCCAGTGGTCTCTTGCCGGCAGATTAATGAAAGGTCGGAATAAGGAATAAGGCAGTGGGAATAGATCTGTATCCAAAAAACAAGAGAAAACAATAACAAAAAAACAACAACAACGTAATACTCTACAATCTCCAATTTTCATTATTTTCGCCTAAACTGTTTCCTCTCTCTATCTATCTATCTGTCTATCTATCTATCTATCTATCTATCTATCTATCTATCTATCTATCTATCTATCTATCTATCTATCTATCTATCTATCTATCTATCTGTTCCCCTTTCTTTCCACCATTTGCTCTTTGTGTTCAATCTTTTCTTTTATGTAGATTCATCCCATCAATAGATGTGACGTAAATTTGTTTTCAAACAAATCCATTGTAAAACTTTAAGAACAGTTTTTTGCATCCTTGTACGATTGCACTGAATGAGTAATTCTTAGATTCCTGTGTATGCTTGAAAACTATTTTCCTCATTTTGCATGTTACGTCAAAAGAACACAAATTAGCAAATGTATTATAGCTCTTTACCGTTAAAATATATTATTATTATTATTATTATTATTATTATTATTATTATTATTATTATTATTATTATTATTATTATTATTATTATTATTATTATCATTATTATTATTATTATTATTATTATTATTATTACTATTATTATTATTATTATTATTATTATTATTATTATTATTATTATTATTATTATTATTATTATTATTATTATTATTATTATTATTATTATTATTATTATTATTATTATTAAAGTTTTTGTTTTTGCTGTTGCGTTTGTTATGTTTTATGTCATCTAATTTATTTCATTCAAAGCATAAATTCATTTAGTCACATTAAACGCGATTCACGATGTAGAAGATGTTTGATCAATTGGATCTTTTGTTGCCTGATTTATTGATACATCAAAGACATACTCAAGTGGAAACTATTTCAATGTTTTACACATATCTTGGGAAATAACAAGTAAATTTACTCAGAATATTTTATTTATGAACTTCACCTTATTTTCAAAAATTAACCCTAGCATGCACCGTCTTCATTCCAAATTTCCCATTATATTTCATGCCAACTGACTGAATGATAGCTACGTTTATATTTGGAAGTTTACAACACAAATGAACTCCAATGAACCCCACTTCTCAGTGCGCATTATGAATAATGATGTGGTCTTATTGGAACATGCAGTTCATGCCTTTCTTACCTTCATCATCTGTTGATAAAAATAAAAAAAGAATAAACACTTAACGTATAAATTCTTGCTTTGCAACAATTTTCAAATCCCTCAAGTCTTACGTGAGGTCCATGTGTGCTGGGATTATTTACAAGGTTTACTAAAAAAAAAGTTTATAGCTGTTAAAGAAAGACGAAAATATCACCAAAAAAGTGGGCAGAGAAAGACAAAACTTTTCTACGAATAAAAAGTTCCCGAGCACTTTTTTGTGAATCTGATAGAACAAGGAAGGGCTTTTTGTTTACACTCACATTTGTTACGTGCCATCATTTCAATAACCTGACATGGTAGAATTACTTTATGAATATTCGTTTCACAGTCCTGGCAGAGATTTCATGCCTGTGATGACAGCTGGATTTTTGTCATAACTGTAATGCAACATGTGTCAAGTTTAGCGATAGACGTTGCTGTTTGTTTCAAGTTACCTGCTCTCTGTATCTGTGTCGCTGGATTTCCATCCCCAAAGTCGAATGTGAGATTACATTGGGCGAAGCTTGGCCCACGATGGAGACAAAAAGTGACTTCAAACGGTAGCCCGACGGCGGCTTTGGGGAATTTGTTTTTGAAGTGTGGATTGTCCAGTTTCTCCACGATGTTGATGGTCTGTGAAGTGATGGTCAGTGATAATGGGTGTCACAACTGCACACTCACTAGAAGAACGGTTGCGAGATTGAAGATAAGATCTGATATTGAATGTGATCTATTATCGAAGTTTGTATTGGTATGGCAAGATATTAGTAAGTTACAGATAACGTCTGGCTTCTCTCTTTTTACTTTATTTATTTTTTTAATGATAGATTCCACCTTTTTGGAAATACTGTGATAGAAAACTAAAAAAAAAAAACGACAAGGACATGTCTATTTTATCCAAACTCCATATCTGAATTATTTGACAAGCGAGGTCAAGGTATCTTGCAGTTATCTTCTCCCATGCCAAATATTTTTCATTATGAACAAAAGTTATATCTATAGGCTCCAATAACTTTTATGGGCTTGTTATTCCTGTAAGTTTTAAACCCAAGACAATGGAAGTTGAAGAGACTTCAGTGCAAATCTGTGCGAACTAAAAGCCGTTATAAAATTAAGCGGCGCGTTTTAGTGCGAAGAATCCAATTACTGACATGAAGCCCTTTTTGTAGATCTTACCAATATTTGACCAACTCTCTTAGCAGAGAAAAAAGGGTTACTTTGATAAGTCAAAATAGTCTTTTAATCTGTTCACAGCAAATTGGGTAGAGGACCACAACATCTTAGGTCGTAACACTGAGTTTTAAAGACTTTCACTACTTATCAATTTGTCATCTCTTATGTGTCGAGCTATTGTCTTCTATTTCAAATATCATGACAATTGTAAATCTTTATGTTTATTGGTACAGATTTATTTATTTTTTATATTCAAGAAAATCTTTGTTCTTTAAAGAACACAAACAACAAAGAAAGCCATACGAAAAAATTAAATTAAACCTAGTCAATTTAGCTTAAGGGATTAAAAACTGTAGAAAGAATAATACTTTGAATGCTGATAATATCAACGACTTAACAGTTATTAACCGTTAGCAAGAAATGCAATCAGTAAGAAAAGAAAGAACTTGACATTTGTGAAGCTCATGACTTTTCACATTGTTGGAAAAATTTATTTTTTTCCCAATTTTTGGCTTGGACACGAAAATGTATGCTCACCTTGTTACATGTTTTTGTCCCCATGAAGTTAGATATAGTTGCAACTACGTGGAGAATACCGGTATCTCCGAACATGTGCGGGTAGGATGTGTTCAGTGCTAGTGCCATCTGCAGAGAGAAGGGTACAAGCATGGGGAATTAGTGGTACAACTAGCACTGCGCTCTACAGAGAGAACAGTACAAACATGTTGGGTGAATGGTACTACTAGCACTGCGCTCTGCAGAAAGAACAGTACAAGCATGGTGGGTAAAGGGTACTACTAGCACTGCGCTCTGCAGAGAGAACAGTAAAAACATTCTGGGTGAGTGGTACTACTAACACTGCGCTCTGCAGAAAGAACAGTACAAAAATGGTGGGCGAATGGTTTTACTAGCACTGCACTCTGCAGAGAGAACAGTACAAACATTCTGGGTGAATGGTACTACTTGCACTGCGCTCTGCAGAGAGAACAGTACAAGCACGGTGGGTGAGTTAGTAATAATGATGGTACTTACAGCGGAATTTTTATAGAGAAAGAGGATGAAAGTAACAGACATGATCCAAGAGGGGAAACAAAAAGAATATCTATTCTACAATGGTGTAAAATAATAATAATAATAATAATAATAATAATAAAAATTATAATAATAATAATAATGATAATAATAATACTGATGATGATGATGATGATGATGATGATGATGATGTTGGTGGTGGTGATGATGATGATGATGATGATGATGATGATGATGATAATAATAATAATAATAATAATAATAATAATAATAATAATAATAATAATAATAATAATAATAATAACGATGATGATGATGATGATGACGATGATGATGATGATAATAATAATGAGGATGATGATAA
>JAWDGP010005856.1:160000-177750 GCA_033675545.1 Elysia crispata
ATGCTTTACTCCACACTAGTTTTCAGCACCATCTTTACAAACAAACAAACGCACATGCACACTAGCTATAAATGGGGCATGCAGCTTGAGGTGTTTCCGGCTACCTGCTAGCGTTAACCGTCGTAGAGGTGAAGGTCGGATTCACAATGGCGGTCAAGATCTTGAAGTTCACGCTGAGCGAGTCTGAGCTGATCAGGTTGGTGGCCGTCAGGGTCAAGGGTATATCGGACACTGGTCGACCAGGCTGGAGATCGGACTGCCATTTGTTGGTCTGGTACTCGGTGTGAGCTGGTTGGGGGGAGGGGGGAAACAAGAAGTCGAAATCATTGTTACTGACACTAGTTTGGTCTGGTACTCGGTGTGAGCTGGTGGGAGGGGGGGGGGGAGAAACAAGAAGTCGAAATCATTGTTACTGACACTAGTTTGGTCTGGTACTCGGTGTGAGCTGGTGGAGGGGGGGAGAAACAAGAAGTCGAAATCATTGTTACTGACACTAGTTTGGTCTGGTACTCGGTGTGAGCTGGTGGGAGGGAGGGGGGAGGGGGAAACAAGAAGTCGAAATCATTGTTACTGACACTAGTTTGGTCTGGTACTCGGTGTGAGCTGGTGGGAGAGGGGGGGGAGAAACAAGAAGTCGAAATCATTGTTACTGACACTAGTTTGGTCTGGTACTCGGTGACAGCTGGTGGGACGGAGGGGGGGGGGAACAAGAAGTCGAAATCATTGTTACTGACACTAGTTTGGTCTGGTACTCGGTGTGAGCTGGTGGGAGGGAAGGGGGGAAACAAGAAGTCGAAATCGTTGTTACTGACACTAGTTTGGTCTGGTACTCGGTGACAGCTGGTGGGACGGAGGGGGGAACAAGAAGTCGAAATCATTGTTACTGACACTAGTTTGGTCTGGTACTCGGTGACAGCTGGTGGAAGGGGGGAGGACAAGAAGTCGAAATCATTGTAACTGACACTAGTTTGGTCTGGTACTCGGTGTGAGCTGGTGGGAGGGAAGGGGGGGGGGGGAAACAAGAAGTCGAAATCATTGTTACTGACACTAGTTTGGTCTGGTACTCGGTGACAGCTGGTGGGAGGGAGGTGGGGGGGGAACAAGAAGTCGAAATCATTGTTACTGACACTAGTTTGGTCTGGTACTCGGTGACAGCTGGTGGAAGGGAGGGGGGGGGGGACAAGAAGTCGAAATCATTGTTACTGACACTAGTTTGGTCTGGTACTCGGTGTGAGCTGGTGGGAGGGAAGGGGGGAACAAGAAGTCGAAATCGTTGTTACTGACACTAGTTTGGTCTGGTACTCGGTGTGAGCTGGTGGGAGGGAAGGGGGGGGGGGGAAACAAGAAGTCGAAATCGTTGTTACTGACACTAGTTTGGTCTGGTACTCGGTGGCAGCTGGTGGGAGGGGGGGGGAGAACAAGAAGTCGAAATCATTGTTACTGACACTAGTTTGGTCTGGTACTCGGTAACAGCTGGTGGGACGGAGGGGGGGGGGACAAAAAGTCGAAAACATTTTTAATGACACAAGTTTGGTCTGGTACTCGGTGTGAGCTGGTGGGAGAGAGGGGGGAACAAGAAGTCGAAATCATTGTTACTGACACTAGTTTGGTCTGGTACTCGGTGACAGCTGGTGGAAGGGAGGGGGGGGGGACAAGAAGTCGAAATCATTGTTACTGACACTAGTTTGGTCTGGTACTCGGTGACAGCTGGTGGGAGAGAGGGGGGGGGGAACAAGAAGTCGAAATCATTGTTACTGACACTAGTTTGGTCTGGTACTCGGTAGCAGCTGGTGGGAGGGGGAGAAACAAGAAGTCGAAATCATTGTTACTGACACTAGTTTGGTCTGGTACTCGGTGGCAGCTGGTGGGAGAGAGGGGGGAGGTAAACAAGAAGTCGAAATCATTGTTACTGACACTAGTTTGGTCTGGTACTCGGTGGCAGCTGGTGGGAGGGAGGGGGGAGAAACAAGAAGTCGAAATCATTGTTACTGACACTAGTTTGGTCTGGTACTCGGTGGCAGCTGGTGGGCGGGGGGAGAACAAGAAGTCGAAATCAATGTTACTAACACAAGTTTGGTCTGGTACTCGGTAGCAGCTGGTGGGAGGGGGAGAAACAAGAAGTCGAAATCATTGTTACTGACACTAGTTTGGTCTGGTACTCGGTGGCAGCTGGTGGGGGGGGGGGGAACAAGAAGTCGAAATCATTGTTACTGACACTAGTTTGGTCTGGTACTCGGTGGCAGCTGGTGGGAGGGGGGGGGGGAGAAACAAGAAGTCGAAATCATTGTTACTGACACTAGTTTGGTCTGGTACTCGGTGGCAGCTGGTGGGATGGGGGGGGGGGGGGAGAAACAAGAAGTCGAAATTATTGTTACTGACACTTGTTTGATCTGGTACTCGGTGGCAGCTGGTGGAAGGGGGGGAGGAGAAACAAGAAGTCGAAATCACTGTTACTGACACTAGTTTGGTCTGCTACTCGGTGTGAGCTGGGGGGAGGGAGGGGGGCGGTAAACAAGAAGTCGAAATCATTGTTACTGACACTAGTTTGGTCTGGTACTCGGTGGCAGCTGGTGGGAGGGGGGGGGGAGAAACAAGAAGTCGAAATCATTGTTACTGACACTAGTTTGGTCTGGTACTCGGTGTGAGCTGGTGGGAGGGGGGGGGGGGGAGAAACAAGAAGTCGAAATCATTGTTACTGACACTAGTTTGACTAGCTTTCAAAAAGTCCCAATTGTGTTTCAAGGTCGTGACGAGGTTTTTCGGTTTTCTGTCTCTGTCTGCCTGTCTATCTGTTTGTCAATGCGCCAGTTTGTCTGCCTCTGTCCCTATCTCTATATCTGTTTGTCTCTGTCTCTGTCTCTGTCTGTCTGTCTAAAAGGAAATAGGCACACAACTTTATAACTATGGGGACAAAAAAACAGAAACAATACAACTAAAGATTAACATATAAACGATTCCCCTTTATTGTGGCTCCATCAGATTGTCCTCCAAGTGAGGTGTTTTTCCTTTATATTTGGATTTAGTGTCTGTCTGTCTGCCTTTCTGCCTGTCTACCTGTCTGTCTGTCTGTCTCTTATCTCTCTCTCTCTCTCTCTCTCTCTCTCTCTCTCTCTCTCTCTCTCTCTCTCTCTCTCTCTCTCTCTCTCCTTTTGCTGTTACTATCTGCCAGTTTTTCACCTCTTGTCCCTCTCATGTACAGATGTAATCCAGCTCACTACTTGATTTGCTCGATGCTAGAATAGTTTAACATTAAAAGCTACGTTTCTATTGAGCAATATTGGAACTTGTGGTTTCTCTCTCCCTATCACAGCTCTCTCAATTTTCGACTGTTTCTTTATTTCAATTTATCTGAACTTTTTTACTTCTATTTTCTTGGCTGTCCTTGTCTACTTGTCGCTATCTTATCAAAGCAGCATAAAGTCGTTGCCCTGGAAATTTCTGATTTACAGAAGCTGCAGCAAAGCTAACATTGTGCAGTGGAGCTTGTGTGTATTCAGTATCAGCAGCACCTGGCCCCCTGTGACCGGCCAGCTAGTTGTGCTAGATACGGGCTGCTTTCAATAAAGCTGCGGTAAGTCTTCTCGCCAAAGGAGCAGTGTGGGTCTGTGACAACAATTTCTATTAGCAGATCCAGAGATTAAGTCTCGATACAGAAAATCTTATAATCTTCTCGTCACTGTAGCAGTGTGGGCCTGTGACAACAATTTATACTAGAAAATCCAGAGATTAAGTCTCAATACAGAAAACCTTAAAGTCTTCTCGTCACTGTAGCAGTGTGGGTCTGTGACAACAATTTATACTAGCAGATCCAGAGATTAAGTCTCAATACAGAAAACCTTATAGTCTTCTCGTCACTGTAGCAGTGTGGGTCTGTGACAACAATTTATACTAGAAAATTCAGAGATTAAGTCTCAATACAGAAAACCTTATAGTCTTCTCGTCACTGTAGCAGTGTGGGGCTGTGACAACAATTTATTCTAGCAAATCCAGAGATTAAGTCTCAATACAGAAAACCTTATAGTCTTCTCGTCACTGTAGCAGTGTGGGCCTGTCACAACAATTTCTATTAGCAGATCCAGAGATTAAGTCTCAATACAGAAAACCTTATAATCTTCTCGTCACTGTAGCAGTGTGGGTCTGTGACAACAATTTATTCTAGCAAATCCAGAGATTAAGTCTCAATACAGAAAACCTTAAAGTCTTCTCGTCACTGTAGCAGTGTGGGCCTGGGACAACAATTTATACTAGCAAATCCAGAGATTAAGTCTCAATACAGAAAACCTTATAGTCTTCTCGTCACTGTAGCAGTGTGGGCCTGTGACAACAATTTCTATTAGCAGATCCAGAGATTAAGTCTCAATACAGAAAACCTTATAGTCTTCTCGTCACTGTAGCAGTGTGGGCCTGTGACAACAATTTATTCTAGCAAATCCAGAGATTAAGTCTCAATACAGAAAACCTTATAGTCTTCTCGTCACTGTAGCAGTGTGGGCCTGTGACAACAATTTCTATTAGCAGATCCAGAGATTAAGTCTCGATACAGAAAACCTTATAGTCTTCTCGTCACTGTAGCAGTGTGGGCCTGGGACAACAATTTATACTAGCAAATCCAGAGATTAAGTCTCGATACAGAAAACCTTATAGTCTTCTCGTCACTGTAGCAGTGTGGGCCTGGGACAACAATTTATACTAGCAAATCCAGAGATTAAGTCTCAATACAGAAAACCTTATAGTCTTCTCGTCACTGTAGCAGTGTGGGCCTGTGACAACAATTTATACTAGCAGATCCAGAGATTAAGTCTCGATACAGAAAACCTTATAGTCTTCTCGTCACTGTAGCAGTGTGGGCCTGTGACAACAATTTCTATTAGCAGATCCAGAGATTAAGTCTCAATACAGAAAACCTTATAGTCTTCTCGTCACTGTAGCAGTGTGGGCCTGTGACAACAATTTATACTAGCAAATCCAGAGATTAAGTCTCAATACAGAAAACCTTATAGTCTTCTCGTCACTGTAGCAGTGTGGGCCTGTGACAACAATTTATTCTAGCAAATCCAGAGATTAAGTCTCAATACAGAAAACCTTATAGTCTTCTCGTCACTGTAGCAGTGTGGGGCTGTGACAACAATTTATTCTAGCAAATCCAGAGATTAAGTCTCAATACAGAAAACCTTATAGTCTTCTCGTCACTGTAGCAGTGTGGGCCTGGGACAACAATTTATTCTAGCAAATCCAGAGATTAAGTCTCAATACAGAAAACCTTATAGTCTTCTCGTCACTGTAGCAGTGTGGGCCTGGGACAACAATTTATACTAGCAAATCCAGAGATTAAGTCTCAATACAGAAAACCTTATAGTCTTCTCGTCACTGTAGCAGTGTGGGCCTGGGACAACAATTTATACTAGCAGATTCCAGAATTTAAGTCTCAACAAAGGAAAGCTTATTAATGTTGTTTAGAATTGTCTCACTTGTTATGATGTCGCCATCAAATGTGAGTTGGAACGTGATGTCAGTGCCAGCATCCACTTCCCAGCGGATGTAGAAGTCATCTCCCTTGTTGGCGCCCTCACTGGTCATGCGCAGGTTGGTGATGCTCTGCTGAACCTGGGCGAGCGTCGTGGTGCTCTGTGAACTCACGTTGTTTGCACACGTCACAGTTACGGTGTACGTCCCGGCACTCAAGTACAGGTGCCTAGATTAGGAGAGGACAATTTGATGGTAACTGATGTGGATAGTTGGACGAAAATATTCTCACTAATTAATATGAAACACTGCTCGTTTGAAAAGCTAAATTAGCCAAAAAGCTGAAAGCTTGAGCCTTCTTACACTATCGCAATTCGGTCTAAAGCCAGGCTATTCGCACAGCTGTTTCTGCGCTAAACTGAGACTCCAGCTGAGGCCAGGTAAGGAAAAAACTAATGGCTGATAGCTAAAAACAAACTACACCTGATTGAAGACACATTTTTACATAGCAATAACCAGCGTGGGGTTATTTCTTTTGTAATATCGACTACATGAAAATATAATAATAATAATAATAATAATAATAATAATAATAATAATAATAATAATAATAATAATAATAATAATAATAATAATAATAATAGCATCTCAGGACAAGTTGATAGCTTACAATCGACACATTTATAGCCCTCTTACCATTTGCAGTAAGTGCCAATACTTTGTTTGTCTGTCTTGTCAGATATTCTCTCCCACTTTTTATCTCATTTATATTCTCTCTCAGAATAGAATGTCATGTCTTTGTCTATTACATTGCTACAGCATTAGCTAAAAAAAGAATCAACCGTTCCTGAGTCATCGAATCTAAACGATCCGTTGTCGAAAACCTTTCCGGTTAGGTCTAAAAACTAATCGTATCTGCTGCCAGAATAAGCCTAGCTTAGCACTCACGCTTTTTTCAAGCCCAGCCCGTTGAGTTCAGCTTCGTCCGTGTTTTGAACTGCCCCACCGTCTCCGAAATCCCAGGTGCACGTATAGTCTGAGCCGCTTGATAAGACCAGTGTGATCTCGGATGGGGTTCCTTGGGCTGTGGGAGGAAACATGAAGAATAAAGGGGATCGGGTTGGATCAGCTACACATTAAATCCTTTTTTCGCTCTCTCTCTTGCACTGTTTTCTATTGTTTTTTTTTTTTTTTATGTTTTCTAACATTCTGTTAACTGCGTATCATGTTATAAGGATCTGTTGATCTTGCCAAGGAATTAAACGTTTGTATTGTTTCTCTGTCGAATTGCACCAGTTTTGTTCTTTTTCTTCTTTTCGCTGTCATTTTTGTTCAATTATCTTCAATTCAGATTCGATACGATAATTATTTTTTTTAACCCACTATGATATATTTAAACCTTTTTTGCAATCGATTTTGTTCCAACAGTCTGGCTGTTTTCATCTCGAAATAGGGTCTACGCCAAACAAAACATTAAGAGCTTTCATTTGAATATTAGAAATAGAACAAGAGCAGGACAAAATCCTAATCAAACACGCCACAGACCTTAAAACTGTTCGCCAGCATAAAAAAAAAAGAAAATGCGAATTGTATACGGAGTAAATTTGGACTTCAAAATATTTTCTCTTCACAGCTCGAATTGTCTGAACCATTAGAAAGCTCTTCAGCCGTAGATTAATTTTGCTTCTGGAAATGCAATATCGTTAATGTGGATGTATTGCCCATTTACTCCCCATCCAACCTTCTTGAAAAATAAATTGATCAAACAATTCCAAGGAAAACGCGTTTACGAAGACCAAACTTATATTTTCTTACAGCTGGCTGTAATGTTTCTAAAAGGCTTTCTTTCTCTTAGGTTTTTATGATATGCTTGATTGGTGAGTGTGCTAGACATTAAAGCTACCCGAGATCCCCAGCCGGTGGAACTTTTTATCCAACCAATCCTTTTGTCCTCAGAATTTTCGCTTTCAAATTTTGTGGTTTTTTTTAACCGCGGATGGCATTACCAGAGTTGGGTAATATTGAATTGTGCTAAAGAGATCAACATCGGATCAGTTTTACTTGGTTACCAAAAGGTTTCCTAAAGATATGATACTCCATTGAGCGAAAATCAAGGATCTCTTTTTGAAGTAGAACTAATGTCGATAGACTGTAAGTTATGTTACGCGTCCCACAAGTAGAACCATACATAGCACGTCTTGACCCTTGCGCTCTGACCTTGAACAACTGTGGAGGCCGACAGTCCCAGGATCTCGTCCTCCACGATGACGTCAGTCGTGTTCTCCTTGAAACTGACCGAATTGTAGACGGTGACGTTCACCTGGTACTGCCCGCGGCTGGAGAACGTGTGCGACAGGATGCGGTCTGTACTCTGCAGGAACTCGGCACCATCGCTGAGAGTCCAGTTGTAGAGGACGTTGTTTCCTGGAGAGGTAATTATACATGCGGAGCATAGACTGTGTGAGGTTATTGTAACAGGAAGGAAACCAAGGTTGTGTGGTTTGCTGGAGAGGTAATTATACATGCGGAGCATAGACTGTGTGAGGTTATTGTAACAGGAAGGAAACCAAGGTTGTGTGGTTTGCTGGAGAGGTAATTATACATGCGGAGCATAGACTGTGTGAGGTTATTGTAACAGGAAGGAAACCAAGGTTGTGTGGTGTGCTGAGAGGTAATTATACATGCGGAGCATAGACTGTGTGAGGTTATTGTAACAGGAAGGAAACCAAGGTTGTGTGGTGTGCTGGAGAGGTAATTATACATGCGGAGCATAGACTGTGTGAGGTTATTGTAACAGGAAGGAAACCAAGGTTGTGTGGTTTGCTGGAGAGGTAATTATACATGCGGAGCATAGACTGTGTGAGGTTATTGTAACAGGAAGGAAACCAAGGTTGTGTGGTGTGCTGGAGAGGTAATTATACATGCGGAGCATAGACTGTGTGAGGTTATTGTGAGGTTATACATGCGGAGCATAGACTGTGTGAGGTTATTGTAACAGGAAGGAAACCATAGACTGTGTGAGGTTATTGTGGAAACCAAGGTTGTGTGGTTTGCTGGAGAGGTAATTATACATGCGGAGCATAGACTGTGTGAGGTTATTGTAACAGGAAGGAAACCAAGGTTGTGTGGTTTGCTGGAGAGGTAATTATACATGCGGAGCATAGACTGTGTGAGGTTATTGTAACAGGAAGGAAACCAAGGTTGTGTGGTGTGCTGGAGAGGTAATTATACATGCGGAGCATAGACTGTGTGAGGTTATTGTAACAGGAAGGAAACCAAGGTTGTGTGGTTTGCTGAGCTTGGAAGGGAATCATATCGATGCTCGAGAAGTATTTAAACGAAATTAGGAAATTTCAGTTTGTTTTTTTTTCTTCTTTGCTTTAATGTCTCTGAGTGTTTTAATTAATTTTCGTTTGTATTATTACACCTGACTTGAACAACTTCCGTGACCACCATCAACACATCGCCATTCTTTAAGTTACATTAACGATTTTGCCAGTCATCATGATCACCCTGTCCTTTTCTCTCACTCCTAATTTCATCCTCACCCCTGCCATCTACATACCATCTTGGTTAGCACTTCATCACAACGTTTCGTGACATATCCCAAACGCACCTGTATGCGGCTCGACCTCAAACGCTACTGGTTGTGAAGTGATAACGTAAACCGGTGACGTTATGATGGCCAGGTTCACGCCTTCCTCTACCAACACATATGTCGTCGCTGTGGAGGCCGGGCTGGAGGGCAGCGTGGTGCTCGAGGCCGTTGCCGTCAGAGAGAAGTTCCCGGCTTGAGTGAAAAGGAAGGGTAGGTGCACCTGACAGTATGGAGGGTCGAGAGGGAAGCGAGTTGATGGGTTGGTATAGAAAGTTGAACGGCGAGTGAGAGAAGTAAGTTCATGGGTTGGTATTGAAAGTTAAACAGCGAGAGAGGGCAGCGAGTTCATGGGTTGGTATTGAAAGTTGAACAGCGAGTGAGAGAAGCAAGTTCATGGGTTGGTATTGACAGGTAAACAGCGAGAGAGGGCAGCGAGTTCATGGGTTGGTATTGAAAGTTGAACAGCGAGTGAGGGAAGCAAGTTCATGGGTTGGTATTGAAAGTTGAACAGCGAGAGAGGGAAGCGAGTTGATGGGTTGGTATTGAAAGTTAAACAGCGAGAGAGGGCAGCGAGTTCATGGGTTGGTATTGAAAGTTGAACAGCGAGTGAGAGAAGCAAGTTCATGGGTTGGTATTGAAAGTTAAACAGCGAGAGAGGGCAGCGAGTTCATGGGTTGGTATTGAAAGTTGAACAGCGAGTGAGGGAAGCAAGTTCATGGGTTGGTATTGAAAGTTGAACAGCGAGAGAGGGAAGCGAGTTGATGGGTTGGTATTGAAAGTTGAACAGCGAGAGAGGGCAGCGAGTTGATGGGTTGGTATTGAAAGTTGAACAGCGAGTGAGAGAAGCAAGTTCATGGGTTGGTATTGAAAGTTGAACAGCGAGAGAGGGCAGCGAGTTGATGGGTTGGTATTGAAAGTTGAACAGCGAGAGAGGGAAGCAAGTTCATGGGTTGGTATTGAAAGTTGAACAGCGAGAGAGGGAAGCGAGTTGATGGGTTGGTATTGAAAGTTAAACAGCGAGTGAGAGAAGCAAGTTCATGGGTTGGTATTGAAAGTTGAACAGCGAGTGAGAGAAGCAAGTTCATGGGTTGGTATTGACAGGTAAACAGCGAGAGAGGGCAGCGAGTTCATGGGTTGGTATTGAAAGTTGAACAGCGAGTGAGGGAAGCAAGTTCATGGGTTGGTATTGAAAGTTGAACAGCGAGTGAGGGCAGGGAGTTGATGGGTTGGTATTGAAAGTTGATTAGCGACACTGCAGCGAGTTGATGGGTTGGTAGTAAAAGTTAAACAACAAGAGAGGGCAGGGAGTTGATGGGTTGGTATTGAAAGTTGAACAGCGAGAGAGGGCAGGGAGTTGATGGGTTGGTATTGAAAGTTGAACAGCGAGTGAGGGAAGCAAGTTCATGGGTTGGTATTGAAAGTTGAACAGCGAGTTAGGGAAGCAAGTTCATGGGTTGGTATTGAAAGTTGAACAGCGAGAGAGGGCAGCGAGTTGATGGGTTGGTATTGAAAGTTGAACAGCGAGAGAGGGCAGCGAGTTGATGGGTTGGTATTGAAAGTTGATTAGCGAGAGAGGGAAGCAAGTTCATGGGTTGGTATTGAAAGTTGAACAGCGAGTGAGGGCAGCGAGTTGATGGGTTGGTATTGAAAGTTGAACAGCGAGTTAGGGAAGCAAGTTCATGGGTTGCTATTGAAGGTTGAACAGCGAGTGAGGGAAACAAGTTCATGGATTGGTATTGAAAGTTGATTAGCGAGAGAGGGCAGCGAGTTGATGGGTTGGTATTGAAAGTTGATTAGCGAGAGAGGGCAGCGAGTTGATGGGTTGGTATTGAAAGTTGAACAGCGAGAGAGGGCAGCGAGTTGATGGGTTGGTATTGAAAGTTGATTAGCGAGAGAGGGCAGCGAGTTGATGGGTTGGTATTGAAAGTTGATTAGCGAGAGAGGGCAGCGAGTTGATGGGTTGGTATTGAAAGTTGATTAGCGAGAGAGGGCAGCGAGTTGATGGGTTGGTATTGAAAGTTGATTAGCGAGAGAGGCAGCGAGTTGATGGGTTGGTACTGAAAGTGGATTAGCGAGAGAAGGCAGCGAGTTGATGGGTTGGTACTGAAAGTTGATTAGCGAGAGAAGGCAGCGAGTTGATGGGTTGGTATTGAAAGTTGATTAGCGAGAGAGGGCAGCGAGTTGATGGGTTGGTATTGAAAGTTGATTAGCGAGAGAGGGCAGCGAGTTGATGGGTTGGTATTGAAAGTTGATTAGCGAGAGAGGGAAGCGAGTTGATGGGTTGGTACTGAAAGTTGAACAGCGAGAGAGGGCATCGAGTTGATGTGTTGGTATTGAAAGTTGATTAGCGATAGAGGGCAGCGAAAAGGGCAAGAGACGGGACAGCAAAAAATGTGGGTTGCAAGTGGAAGTAAACATAGAGGAGATGTGAGACTTCAAGGCAGTGGAAGTGAATACAAAGCCTGCGGACTTGAAAAAACATGAATAAATGAGAAATGTGAATGAGATTAATAAAAAAAGAACTGAAAAAATTCCTCAAATACATAACAAATAAATACGTTCCTTAATGAAAATCTAAATCATCGTCGGAACTTAAGACACTAGCTTCAAATCCATCTCCCACCTCCCACCTCACGCCCTACTTTGAAGCGGCATTTAATGATTCAGTAAAAGGTGAGAAGGAGCGATGGGACGGAAGAAAAAAAATAATCCTTTCAATATTCATGATTTTTAACAATGGAATCGGGATGGCTGATTTTTGTTACCAGCTCCAATGCGCAAGCTTTCCCGAAGCAGCTCATCAAATAAGTCAAGCTGCAACTGGCCAGAAGTGTCGGACTTTTCTTAAGCTTCATTATAGCTCAACCTAGTCCATGAAGGGGAGGTTAGCGCTCTGAACATTGAGTGGAGCCAAGTCCAACATTGGGATCCTTGTGTCAGATGGTTGGATCCGTCACGTACCTTAGTCCCTCCTGAGGCTATGGCCCGTATGGCGTGCCGCTCTGTCATGGTGCTTGCCGTCGAGGCGTCTATTGTGTTGCCCGCCGCGAGGTCTGTGGAGTGGAAAACGTCCGGCTGGTCACTGCCAACCGTCACCCTACCGACAACTGCTTGCCCAGATTGGGTCTGGAGACCCAGAATATACCCAGGTTCAACCTGAAACGGTGAGGAGTGTTGAAATCATGTAGAAACACCACAGTTGAAATGGGGATGCAACATAGGTCTAGAAGATTTTGGCGAAACAACAAATACAGACTTTACTCAAAATAGAGAGAACAGTATCACTGCCCTGAACGACCACGCTATTTCTATATAACGAACAAATAGTAAGGAGCACAAAATCAGGGGTAAGATATGGAAGATATATGTGTTGTTGTTTTTGTCAGGTAGAGAAATATAGTTGATTATACGAGAGATGGAGATAGACTGATCGGCAGGTGAAAAGTTATAGAGGAGGAGGAGATAGAAGTAAAAGAGGAAAGCAAGTTGTGAAGAAATCCAGACCGTGAGCAAGTTGGCTCTGAGACAGTTTGCTGTGACATTCCTGAAACTGGTCTTACTCTGTACTCTTTTCCTCATAAAATTTCAATAGACAGCATCTCCGACACGTAATTAGCGCGTTACAAACATAACAGTAGAGTCCACTTTTTTACTTTGAAAAAGCCACCCTGTACCAAGGTAGCCGCTGCAAGCGAGCTTGGCTTTGACCCTGAGGTTTCAGATTCCACCTCAACCACATTGTACCAGTACGAAACGTTTGGCGTATTGCTCTATGACGGTCAGAGAAGAAGGTCAGTTTTGGTTCGGTACGTCAACGCCATTCATGTGTAAATGATTAAGTCAAAAGTCTTTGAAAAAAGTTTCCATTCTGTCCCAAAAATTGTAATAATGTAAAAAAAAATCTCTTCCGCTAACCTGCCTTTAACTGGGAAACATCCTAACTGAGGGGACATTACCTCTATAATACTCGATTCCGAGACATACTGGTACCCGAGACTGCTCGCCGTTATGGTGTGCGTACTGACAACTTCCCAGGTAAGCTGAGAAAAAAAAATTGTAAGAAAATTTTAGTAAGATATATTACAGATAACCTTTGAAGTCTAATGTAATTAACGTTTTTGGCACGACCTTAGTCGTTGAATGGTACAATGGAAAAAAATGGAAATCAACAACAGCTAAATGGAGAGAAAGACAGTTACTAGAGATGTTATAGGAGGATAATGGTGTCTTCCTAAAATGAGATGCTTATCTATCATTGAATTTATAATTATGATAATAATGTTTATGCTAGAAAAAGACTTGAAACAACTTGGAGAAATCTACTTGATCTTTCATACCTGGGCCGAATCGTCATATCGGCTGGACGGTGTGCAGCTCGCGTCACACATGGCTGACTGACCACAGAACTTCTCGGACGCCAGGCACGTTGTGCTCTGACCACTCGTGGAGTGGCATGTCACTCCGCACTTGTTGGAGCCGTAACAGTACGTGCCGCACGCTGGCTTCAGGATCTGTGGAAAGAGAATGTGGTGGGTTGTTGACGTTAGGTTAACTTTACGCTGGCTTCAGGATCTGTGGAAAGAGAATGTGGTGGGTTGTTGACGTTAGGTTAACTTTACGCTGGCTTCAGGATCCGTGGAAAGAGAATGTGGTGGGTTGTTGACGTTAGGTTAACTTTACGCTGGCTGCATGATCTGTGGTTATAGAATGTGGTGAGTTGTTGACGTTAGGTTAACTTTATGCTGGCTGCATGATCTGTGGTTATAGAATGTGGTGAGTTGTTGACGTTAGGTTAACTTTATGCTGGCTGCATGATCTGTGGTTATAGAATGTGGTGGGTTGTTGACGTTAGGTTAACTTTACGCTGGCTTCATGATCTGTGGTTATAGAATGTGGTGGGTTGTTGACGTTAGGTTAACTTTATGCTGGCTGCATGATCTGTGGTTATAGAATGTGATAAAAAAATGAGGACCATCTAACCGAGCCTTTCTAGATCACCTAAGCACAACACATTTAGTTTATCTTTGTAAATTGCTCTAAAGATTGCAGTGGCAATGTTATTTTTCACCAAAATAATGGTTTTGGAAAATTATAGACAAAAATGTGATTTTTATTTTCTTAAAAGAAAAGGTGAATGTTGGAACTACTTCCTGTAAGCACAGATTGACGAGATGGAAGGAATGAAAGTGAAAGTACGCATACAATTTAGGCGGGGTGATATCTAAAACCGTCTGGAATAGATCTACACGTTACAGTGTAACATCTAGGTAAATAATAGAAAAAAGTTGTTTGGGCATAGTTTCTAAATCTAGGGCCAAGATGCTTACAACAGCTAGACTCAAATCAAAAGATTAAGATTTAGATCTAGATAGATCTAGATATCACTTTTAGGCTTAGAATTTCAAAAAGATGAATTTCAGTTCTTAATCTAGATTTTGTTTTAAAATCAGAGTTATCGATATGTCCTGTTAACAATGCTTTACTGTAAAACTTAATTAGTTTAGTTTAGTAGATGAGAAAAGGGAAAACGGGTGATCGCGTTGCTAGTGTCGAACGTTTAGGACAATGGAGAAATCAATAGACGGACGTGCTTAACTGTCATTACACACTTGGCCCATTATACAGTTGTGATTTTATTTAAATCAAAGTTTGGTTTTACAGACACCCGAAACATCCAAAACTGGGGTCGCTGTTAACTCATTAGCTCCTGATATCTGTTACCATCATGGCTTCATTCATCACTAGGGCTAACAAATACATAATTATTATCAGCACTGCCAAAGCAAATTTGAATTTAGTAAGTCTCGGGCTGGGAGAGTCAGACTGCAATATTTGCATTAGTGGGGTTTCAAGAGATACCATTTTAACTAAGATTTGTGTTCAGAAACAAAATGAGTTGTTTCATGCATGCTACAAATCTTGGCAAAAACAAAACAAAAAATATACCGAGATTCATCATGGTGCGGTTACCCTAGCAGAATGTGTCGTCCATTGCGCTCTCTACAAGATTCCTAGCAGCTTTTGGTTGTAAGCAATTACAGAGAAATGATTGTAAGACTGTTTCTTGGTGTTGTGTGTGTATATATATATATATATGAAATTATAATTATATTTATTTCATTGCTTGAAGTAATTGTGTCACCAGTTGCCATGGCAACTTTACCCACCGCCATCGTGAGGGCGCCCGAGCCAAGAGTTTCGATGTTCATCTCCCAACCGAGGATTCGGCCAGATACGGTGAACTCTGCCCCCAGCAGTAGGTAAGTCTGCGGGGTGGCGTCCCCTGCTAGCGCCTCCTTGCTCGGCACACCAAGGCCAGCCAATGACAATGGTGGATCTGATAAGGAAACATTACTCATCAGATTGGAAAACAATTTCGTTAAAAAAGTAAGAGGCAGATATACATTTTCATTTAAAAAAACTGATGTTGAGTAGAGCTTACAATATATTTCTTAATGGTCAGATACTCACCAGGGACTTCAAAGTTATAACTGAAGCTTTGAACCGTCACTGAAACATCCAAGCTAGTTCCACTCCACACAGTCAGGGTGCACTTGTTGCCATCCACGTATGTGGCAAAGACATGATCACATTCTACTTCCGCTTCTCCGGGCGGGGCCTCGACCTTCACTGCTGTCGCGGCAACAGAGTCCTGGGGACAGGATAGAGGGATAATGGCGGGCAAGTGAATAGTTCAACAAAACGCAGTTGGAGAGAACTGCCAAGTACAATCAAGTCTATTTTAAAGAAGTTATTTACATTTGCTAATCATAACAAATAATCACTCTCGCTTTAAAGTTGTAGAAATCTCAATTGTAAGCTGTGCTGTAATGGCTTAACGAAAGAGGAAAAAAAACAGTTTATAAACGGATGGTCGGAATCGGAGTAAAGATAGACATAAGGCGAACCTGGAATGTTTGGTTCACGTCGTTAGCAAAGACGTGGATGTTGTACTCCCCAGGCACTGAATACGTCCTGCTGAGCATGTTCGTGACGTTGTTGCTGGTGCGTCCAGCACCATCGTCGTAGTCGAATTGGTACGTGACGTCCATGCCTGATGCTATGGACACGTCAATGATGACAGGTGTGTCCACGCTGTTGGTCCAATAGTAACAGTGAGACTCAAGTAAGATAAATATGTTGATGTTGTCATTATGATAAGATTCAAGTAAGATAAATATGTTGGTGGTATCGTTATGATAAGATTCAAGTAAGATAAATATGTTGGTGTCGTTATGATCAGATTCAAGTAAGATAAATATGTTGGTGTTGTCATTATGATAAGATTCAAGTAAGATAAATATGTTGGTGTTGTCATTATGATAAGATTCAAGTAAGATAAATATGTTGGTGGTATCGTTATGATAATATTCAAGTAAGATAATTATGTTGGTGATGTCGTTATGATAAGATTCAAGTAAGATAAATATGTTGGTGGAGTAATGATAATATTCAAGTAAGAGGAATCTGGTGGTTGTGTGATGATAATATTCAAGTAAGATATAAGATATATATGTTGGTGGTCTAATGTTAAGATTCAAGTAAAAGGAATCTGGAGGTGCTGTCGTAATGATAAGATTCAAGTAAAAGGAATCTGGTGGTTGTGTGATGATAATATTCAAGTAAGCTAAATATGTTGGTGGTCTAATGATGAGATTCAAGTAAAAGGAATCTGGTGGTGCTGTCGTAATGATAAGATTCAAGTAAAAGGAATCTGGTGGTGGTGTCGTTATGATAAGATTCAAGTAAAAGGAATCTGGTGGTGGTGTCATTATGATAAGATTCAAGTAAAAAGAATATAAGTTGAAAAGAAAAAAAGGGCAATATGAGGATGGAAAGCAAAATATCATATTGATGGAACGTTAAGTTTTCAAAAATGTTTAGCTACACTCTTCCAACTATTAATTACACACTTCCAACTATTTAACTACACACTTCTAACTGTTTGACTACACGCTGCCATCTCTTACCTTATGGGAGTTCCCGAGGCATCCGAAGCGATAGCGAGTCCAGCCACCCTCTTGCTTGCCGTGTGGACGCTGACATGTTTGACCCCTCCACACCTCTGGGTCGGTTCACCGATACAGTGCACATCACACAGATTTTCTGCCACAGGACCCGGGGAAGGTAGGGTGTTACCGCAGAAACAAAACTTCCCTGTGGACCAAAGTGAGAGGAGGGAAATCTGAAGGCAGAGCTTGTTCAATAGAAGATGTTTTCTTCTTCTAACATGGAAACCAAACAAGTCTCCGTCACCTGACACGGATGGCATGGTTCCTTCACGGACGCGACTATAATAGAAAACATCCCTGAATAGACTCTCGGTTTTATCCTTTATCTCTCGAAACAAGTGTACATCCTCAGGTCGAGAAGGATAATTTTACCAAAAAAAACAAAAACAAAAACAAAAAAAAACCTCTCGAAAACGGAAAAGAAAACCCTAACCTTTTAAGGCCAAAGTTTTACTAACAGTCATGTATAAAAAAATAGTTTCCACAGATCACACCTGGACCGAATCGACCTTCTTGATCAAGGTGTGACTGTGGCCACGAGGAGAATACACTTCTCTTCAATCAATTACACAGTGAAACACTTTTAGACCCCTGGTGGCACTTCTGTCCGATCAATTACACAGTGCAACACTTTTAGACCCCTGGTGGCACTTCTGTCCGATCAATTACACAGTGCA
>JAWDGP010005857.1:0-13315 GCA_033675545.1 Elysia crispata
GAAACCATCAAACATGGCCACCCCACCTGGAAATTACAACTTCACATCCCCTCAGGACGTTGAGCCTCCAAGTGTCTATCAGGACCTGTAACCTAATCACTTAACCAGTGGTGATACTAGACCTTTGCGGGGGACATGAGTGAAACCTCAGAGATACATTCACAGTATCACCTCCTGCTACATAATATGTCAACGTTGATAATGTCGCCCTTGGCAAGGAATCCTCAGAACAAGAGAATCACCAAACAGGCCTATCAGAATATAAAATTGAAGTAATGTTTTATCGCTAACATGGGAAAGTTAAAACTGTTTCAGATAAACCCACACTATGGAAAAAATAGTCATATTGCTCCTTGATCAATTTAACTAATGGTACTCCCTGGGGTTGTGGCTGCTGAATTATAGTTTTATTGTGATATGTAGAATAGGATTTAAACATGGTATTCCTCATAGGATAAGATCTAGATCATATCAGCACATCCTGTAATGTTTTCATCACCTCCCTAAAGATTGCCAAACTCATCTTGTATCAACAAAAACAGGCTAAACCGATAAGTTTTTTTTTCAATCTTTTCACAAATAAGATAAAACAATGAAACATCTTTTTTTTTATGTAACGGCCTTTGCCTAGTGACAAGATCACATGCAGGTAAAATACTACCTCTGCAGGAGTGTTAATGACTTTGATATTCATGAGTTAAGAGAACCATGTATTGTTTTTGGGATCGCACACTGCAAATATCCTTAAAATAAAATTACAAAAACTAAAATGGTTAATTTTATGCGTAATTCAATCTTTCAGTTGAGACATTAGTTAGCAAATCATTCCAGAAAAACTCTGGGGACATCTTCATTGAAAATGTTATATTTATATAAAGAAATTAAAATACATCTTTGTATTTCTTTCTGAAGGACAAAGGCGATGGTTTACCTGAATATTGTTCTCAAAAGATTACAGCACAATCCATTTTACAAATTGTCAAAAGGTAAGAGTCTAAGTTCGGTATAACTTGTCGGTTAATTGCAAAGTTTGTTTCTTGTTCCATTTTTTAAGCGCTTCCATATTTTCTAAAGCTCCAAGTTATATAAGAAAATCAAGATGTATATTTTACTATGCACTCTAAGATAGATAATACCGTGGACATTATAAAAAGTGAGACATTTAAAAGCTTCTAATGACTCTGTGGTATTTATATAAGGAAACTTTTAAATATGTGTCCAAAAAGATCGGGGAAAAAAACACCTTTAGAGGTAAGACAGAAGGTGCTATCAGAGTGACTCAGCGTTCCAAAAGTAAAGTGGAGACAAAAAGCAATAAGGTGGGAAAAACATTTTTTATTAAAAAATAAAATAAAATAAAAAAGAGGTGGTTCTGATAACTTAGGTTACTTATCATGTAAGCCAAATTTGACATAATTTTAAAAGGTTTTAGGCTGAGATCCCTTAATGGCAGAGATCCCTTTATAGAAAAAAATCGTATAATCCCAGTTTTCAATATTTTCAGCAATAAATCACAATAGTAAGAAAAATG
This sequence comes from Elysia crispata, assembly GCA_033675545.1. Classification (NCBI taxonomy): domain Eukaryota; kingdom Metazoa; phylum Mollusca; class Gastropoda; family Plakobranchidae; genus Elysia; species Elysia crispata. Next base: position 1,532 of record JAWDGP010005857.1, read on the forward strand.
TTCGACCACGTGTAGAATTCCATCGCTATCCCAAATAAAAAAAAACAAGCATTATTTTCGTAATTAAATATTCCATATTTCAGTAAGATAAATAACTAGACCAATTCCTTAAGCTTTTAGTTTTAAAGCTTGCGATGAAGAGCAAAATAACTTGAAAATTAAATGATCCTTATTTAATGACAAGATTTCAGTTGCAAATTATTTTGCTTTGTTTGGTAAACCTCTCTCTCTCTCTCTCTCTCTCTCTCGCTTTCTCTTTCTCTCTCTCTCTCTTTCTCTTTCTCTCTCTCCCTCTTTCTCTCTCTCTCTCTATCTTTCTCTTTCTCTCTCTCTCTCGCTTTCTCATTCTCTCTCTCGCTTTCTCTTTCTCTCTCTCTATCTTTCTCTTTCTCTCTCTTCTCTCTCCCCCCTTCTGACTCAGTGTCTCTCTTTTCTCTCTCTTTTCTCCCCCGGTCTACTATTAATATTACTTATTCAATGAGAGATTTACATATTCCGTCAGGTTTCTGAACTTATTCAAGATGAAAATTAGCCTTAGGTTCTAGTAAAAATTGTCACAGTAAAAAGCTCATAATCGCAGTTTTCAGTGTTTCCAGCAATTAAGTGCAATAATAAGAGGAATGTTCTACAACATTTATTATTTCATCGCTATCCCAAATAAGGAAGAAAGAAACTTTTTATGTCTTAATTAATTATTGCATATTTCGGTAATATCGTTAACTAAACCTTTTTCTGAACGTTTTTAATTAAAAAGCTTACGATGATAGTAAATAAAATAAAAATTAAATGATATTAACCTAAGGACAATATTTTGTTTCAAATTTCCTTGTGAAGTAAATCAGTATTCCCATGAAACTAAACTCTCTCTCTCTCTCTCTCTCTCTCTCTCTCTCTCTCTCTTCAATCTATCTATCTATCTATCTATCTATCTATCTCTATCTTTCTCTTGCTCTCTCTCTTTGTCTCATTTTCTCTCTTTTCGCTCTCCCTCCTGTTCTCTCAATGTCTCTCTTTTCTCTCTCTTCTCAGATATTAGTCCATTCTGTTACACTCATACATGTATCACAGATTTTAGTCCATTCTGTTACACTTATACATGTCTCACTGATTTTAGTTCATTCTGTTACACTCATACATGTTTCACAGATTATAGTTTATTCTGTTACATTCTTACATGTATCACAGATATTAGTCTATTCTGTTACACTCATACATGTATCACAGATTTTAGTCCATTCTGTTCCACTCATACATGTATCACAGATATTAGTCCATTCTGTTACACTCTTACATGTATCACAGATATTAGTCCATTCTGTTACACTCATACATGTATTCCAGATATTAGTCCATTCTGTTACACTCATACATGTATCACAGATTTTAGTCCATTCTGTTACACTCATACATGTATCACAGATTTTAGTCCATTCTGTTACACTCATACATGTATCACAGATTTTAGTCCATTCTGTTACACTCATATATTTATGTATAAGAGATTTTAGTCCATTCTGTTACACTCATACATTTATTACAAATATTAGTCCATTCTATTACACTCATACATGTATCATAGATTTTTGTCCATTCTGTTACACTCATACATGTATCACAGATATTAGTCCATTCTGTTACACTCATACATGTATCGCAGATTTTAGTCTATTCTGGTACACGCACACATGTATCACAGATATTAGTCCATTCTGTTACACTCATACATGTATCACAGATTTTAGTCCATTCTGTTACACTCATACATGTATCACAGATTTTAGTCCATTCTGTTACACTCATACATGTATCACAGATATTAGTCCATTCTGTTACACTCATACATGTATCACAGATTTTAGTCCATTCTGTTACACTAATACATGTATCACAGATTTTAGTCCATTCTGTTACACTCATACTTGTATTACAGATTTTATTCCATTCTGTTACACTCATATATGTATCAGAGATTTTAGTCCATTCTGTTACACTAATACATGTATCACAAATATTAGTCCATTCTATTACACTCATACATGTATCACAGATTTAAGTCCATTCTGTTACACTCATACATGTATCACAGACTATAGTTCATTCTGTTACACTCTCAGTATATATATAAAAACAACAGATTTTGGTCCATCTGTAAAACTCTCTATGTTTATAAACACACACACACACACATATATATAAACGAGCGTAATTCTTTTTTCACATAATAATTTATATATGTCTATATTTATATCTATATATCTTTAAATGTCTGTTTGCTATCACTTTCAAATCAAGATAAAGAAAAGATAAACCTTTAAATCTATGTAAAAAAGTATAAACATTATTTTTCTTTCGAGATATTCCAGTAATAAAGTCATTAGATATAACCTTGTTTATTTGACATGAGAATAAAGCTCAACTTCTTTGATGATCATCTTTCAAATACTTTTGAAAAACGTATTCACGAAACCTAGATCTAGTTATTTTGGTCAAGAAGATTCAACAGTACAAATAAATCCTGCCTTATCCTACATGAGCTTTATAATATTACTAGCGCGAGAATGTGTAAACTTTTCTACAGCCTCATGTAAAGGTTTGAATGTTTAACCAACCGCAACAGATTGCTATGGAACGAAAGAGTTGAAAAGGAGTAAAATCTCTGTGGGAAGATAAAATATGTATTTTGTTTCCTTGTTGCGGGTAACGTCTTCCAAATTTTAGCTGGCTGATAATGCATCATAAGCTTATTTACGCGCGTATATTTTTAGTGTTTTACAAGCGTTAATGCTCTGTTAAGCACGAAGCTCTTCACTGGTGAAGTGGTATTGAATCATAAGTTTATCTAGGAGAGGAGATTTTGTTTATGTTTCAGCACGAAGCTATCCACTCGTGATGTAAAATCCTGACCAACCATTCGTCTGTCCATGATTGTATCATGATTTTCTTCTAGAACAGATTCACATCCTCTGTTTGAGAACAATTTCCACCACATCCAATATCGACACGAGATAAAAACTTAAAGGGATTTATCAGTTTTGAAGAGAAATTCATTAAGTTTCCCACATCCTATTTCTGAGATAAAAACTATTTTAGCCTTGTGGTCACGTGAAATTTAATTAAAAAAGAAAGGATCAATTGATAAATTAATCTTTTTAAAGTTCTGTTGTAACAGAAAAGTCTTCAAACTATCTTTTACCCAGGGGTTTTCACCTAGAAAGCTCCAAAGCCCAATAACTAGTTATTTAGGACAAAGTTCTTGTGATGGGAGAAGATTAATATGCGTGACGAATACACACAACCGTGTGGAGCATTTTGTTTCCTGTCGTTTCTCTGTTCGAAGACTTCAGTTGATATCAAGAGCTGCTTATTTAAAGTCTTGAATTAGTGAACAAAGTAAAAACTTTCACATGGGTATAGTGGTGAAATATTTCCTGTAAGAAAGTACATGTTCTTATAATTAAAAAAAATTTTTTTTTCTAGATTTAACTATTATGCTTACAATTTCAAACTAACCTAAGTTCAGGATTTAGAATGTGTGTTGAGAATAAAACTTATCAAGATATCTAGATTCTAGGAAAAGGTAGATTAAGTGGTGGTATGTATCTGAATCATGTAAGTAAAAGGATAAATGTCATGGCCATTTTTAAGCCCAGCCCGACAAGTGGACACCACGATCCCATTCGTAGAGCGGGGTTTTCAGCTTGCTATCCCATTTAATGTTCCTAAGCCGTCACAAGAAACCATTTATTTTTATACTATTGAGTCTCTTTCAGCAAGTTATGCCAATTCATGGTAGATTTTGCCATTAAAAATTCTATCAAAATGTTGAATCTACAAAGTTAAATAAATTTGATATTCCAGAGTTCGATTTTTTAATCTATACACACATCAGTGTATTAATTCTAGAAAACTAGACTTCAAAAATTTACACTCAGATACGTTATATAATTACGGACTGTTCTGGGAAAAGTAGATTAGGAAGTTTTTCTCTCAAATCTTTTTTCATCAGAATCATCCGTTTTTTTTTATTGCCAATTCATTTTATTATTTGCCCATTAAGAAATAAAAAATGTATATATCTGTAGCAGCCACACGTCAATCGTTCTATATAGAACAAAGATATCACACTAAAATCAAATGAAAGATACTAATAGTTCTACTAACAGCAACGGTGGTCGCTAATACTTTCTTTTTTTTTTCAATAAGACTATGTCATAGGTTCGCCGAACTTGCGAAGGTCTCTGTCTATTAAGTAGGATGGAGAGAGACAGTGAAAGACGGAGAGACATGGCGACAGAGAGACCGAGAGATTGGTGAATGGTTTTGCTCAAATGCCTTCAGGATGTTGAGAGTATTGAGAGGCAGAGCAAGATGAGGGCGGGATGTTTAAAACTGATTGTCTGACACAGCTAATTTATGTAAGAAAAGTTGCTTGATAGTCTATCAATCTAGATTGTCTAAAACATGAAAATTCATCTCAAAGTATTAAAATTTCTTGTTACTTCAGCAGGTTAAGATCACATACACGTTAATTAGTCAATTGAGAAACAAATGATGACCCATAAAGCTCACCTAACCATTGTTCATCTTTACTCTCAGGAAGGTAACGCTATGGAGATCACCACCAACTCAGTCTACAGCCACCCACCAACTTGTGAGACTCCAGTCTACTACAGGTCTCAATGCTCAATTAGTGTGTCAGTCCAGAAGCTGGGAGAGGGGACACACAGCTTTACAGGATACATCTATCCTGGTGTGACAGGCGATCTCTCCAAGGTGATTGGGACACCGGTTGACAAAACTGTTACGCTCAATAACTCTAATGTGATTTTGTGATTCTAATAAGTAACAACAGCAAAGCCTTTAGAGAGAAGAAGATTTGTTAAGTGTTGCTCTGTTTTCTTAATTTAGATTTATGGTGATAAGAAAAAAAATTATGCAAGATTATTGATAGGCATAGTGGACACATCAGTTCCTGGACAGAATTGCAAGTTTTCAGATTTTAATTTAATCTCCCTTTTTAAAGTTACTTGATTTCATTGGTCTCAGATCAAATTTGTTAAAACATTTGAGTGATCTATTTGATGTCTGTTTTGTTTACATTCCATTCTTCAAATCCATACATTGCAGTTGGAAATATAATAATTGTCAACATTCTTCGTTTTGTGCGTGACCCTTGTAGACAAGTCAGCTGAAATAAACACAAAACATTATAAAGATCTGTTGACATATCTTTTTAACAGAAGTTATTTAGAATCTTTTAGTATTATCAGATATCTGCACGTTGTAAGGGATGTTGTGGATAGAAACCAACAGCTTGGTTAAAATCAATGTTTTATAACTTGCAAAATTCTAGATACTAGATACAATGTTTTTTCAGTTATCACTATCACTGATTGATTCAAATAGATTTTGTTAACTATTTAAATCTTGTTATAGATCTACAGTTGTATACTAGAGTGTCTCTAGCATGTCACTAGCGTAACACTAGCTTATTCTTGTGCACACTAGCGTATCACTAGCATGTCACTAGCGTAACACTAGCTTATTCCTGCGCACACCAGTGTATCACTAGCGTAACACTAGCTTATTCCTGCGCACACCAGTGTATCACTAGCGTATCACTAGCTTATTCCTGCGCACACCAGTGTATCACTAGCGTAGCACTCAGTTCAGCGCCAAACTAATCAGATCTACTGAGTCATCGTCATGTGACCAAGGTCAGTTTACTAGAACGACCTCAGAAACACATAACAGGCAACATCTGATTGTTTTGCTAAATCTATAAGGGAAAGGTGTCACTGAGTAGGATGACTTTCTATGAACTGATACTGAAAGTCAGAGGGTATTATTCAGATCTAGTCTCTAAATGCGTCTTTCCTTTTTCTTTTTAAGTGTATAGTTCTCACATCATGTGGCCGGTTTGTTTCTCTCTCTGGCTATAAATATTTTGAAGTGGATTCAACTGTTACTGCTTGTAAAGTAGGGATGGTTCATATTCTGTTTGTTTTGTTTTGCTTTTGAGCTGCTCGTGGATCATGGACTACTAGATAATAGCGTTTCTCTGACTGTGAGTATAAGTGTGTTTGAGAGTGGACTTAATGGGTTTGACGTGGCGAGAAAACCTGTTTATATTTGATTGATAGACAATGCTTGCTTTTGTAAAAGCTTTGACTGCAAGCAAGTCTTGTTACAACGGTCACTGGCTAGAATAGACTTGAGATAGCCTTTTGCATCCAGAAGATAAAAAAGAACCCGTGTGCCCTTGTTGCACAAACTTCACTCAGACATATAATATCCTGTCGACCTATCGTCACTCAGGCCTATACTGTCATGCAGACTGCTGTGTGTTATATCGTCACTCAGGCCTATACTGTCATGGAGACTGCTGTGTGTTATATCGTCACTCAGGCCTAAAATATCCTGTAGACTGCTGTGTGTTATATCGTCACTCAGGCCTATACTGTCATGGAGACTGCTGTGTGTTATATCGTCACTCAGGCCTAAAATATCCTGTAGACTGTTGTGTGTTATATCGTCACTCAGGCCTATACTGTCATGCAGACTGCTGTGTGTTATATCGTCACTCAGGCCTATACTGTCATGGAGACTGCTGTGTGTTATATCGTCACTCAGGCCTAAAATATCCTGTAGACTGCTGTGTGTTATATCGTCACTCAGGCCTGAAATATCCTGTAGACTGCTGTGTGTTATATCGTCACTCAGGCCTAAAATATCCTGTAGACTGCTGTGTGTTATATCATCACTCAGGCCTATATTGTCATGCAGACTGCTGTGTGTTATATCGTCACTTAGGCCTAAAATATCCTGTAGACTGCTGTGTGTTATATCGTCACTCAGGCCTATACTGTAGACTGTTGTGTGTTATATCGTCACTCAGGCCTAAAATATCCTGTAGACTGCTGTGTGTTATATCGTCACTCAGGCCTATACTGTCATGGAGACTGCTGTGTTATGTGTCACTCAGGCCACAATATATCCTGTAGACTGCTGTGTGTTATATCGTCACTCAGGCCTAAAATATCATGCAGACTGCTGTGTGTTATATCGTCACTCAGGCCTATACTGTCATGGAGACTAGACTGCTGTGTGTTATATCGTCACTCAGGCCTAAAATATCCTGTAGACTGCTGTGTGTTATATCGTCACTCAGGCCTATACTGTCATGGAGACTGCTGTGTGTTATATCGTCACTCAGGCCTAAAATATCCTGTAGACTGCTGTGTGTTATATCGTCACTCAGGCCTATACTGTCATGCAGACTGCTGTGTGTTATATCGTCACTCAGGCCTATACTGTCATGGAGACTGCTGTGTGTTATATCGTCACTCAGGCCTAAAATATCCTGTAGACTGCTGTGTGTTATATCGTCACTCAGGCCTAAAATATCCTGTAGACTGCTGTGTGTTATATCGTCACTCAGGCCTAAAATATCCTGTAGACTGCTGTGTGTTATATCGTCACTCAGGCCTGAAATATCCTGTAGACTGCTGTGTGTTATATCGTCACTCAGGCCTAAAATGTCCTGTAGACTACTGTGTGTTATATCATCACTCAGGCCTATATTGTCATGCAGACTGCTGTGTGTTATATCGTCACTTAGGCCTATAATGTTCTGTAGACTGTTGTGTGCTCTATCGGCACTCAAGCCTATAATGTTCTGAAGACGACTACTGACATATCATCACTTTGGCATATAATGTTTTGTAGACTGCTGACAGACGCATTATCACTCAGACATATAATATTCTGAAAACTGTTGTTATTGTGTGTACTGAAGTTATATTAAACAGTCCACACCATTTCTTTTCACCTCATCTTTTTAGTCAGGTTAACAAAATGCTCTGCCTTTTTTTTTAAACTCGTCTTTCCAAAACTGCAGTAAAAATTTAAACGTTGTTTTGTGGTTTCAGAAGTCCTTTTTTTCATTTCATTATAAAGTTTTACATAAAAAAGCAATAAGTTTACTCCAGTATTTTTACCTTCAACGCTATATTGAATTCTCACTAAATTTCTGACTCTCTTGAACGTATTTTTGAACCAGAGACACAAAATGAAAAAGTACCTTTTTTTGATGGAAATATCAGCAGCTGTGGATAGCATGTCTGTTTCAACCGGTGATGATAGACCAGCCACCACAACCACTTCATCTGTCTCAGCCAGTCTCACTCCCAGACCAAGGGAGTGTGAGACCATGGATGAAAAACCAACAATCACAAACCTGTCTCAACCAGTATCTCTTCCAGACCAGAACAATATAAAACTGTCCATGACATACCAACCACCACAAACATCTCACTTGTCTCAGTCAGTGTACCTTCCAGACCAGGACAATATGAGATTGTCTATGATATACCAGCTACCACAAAAACCACACCTGTCTCAGCCAGTCTCCCTCCCAGACCAGGATGGTATGAGACTGTCGATGATATACCAGCTACCACACCTGTCTCGGCCAGTGTCCCTCCGCGACCAGGACAATATGAGACTGTCGATGATATACAAGCTACCACAGATACCACACCTGTCTCATCCAGTCTCCCTCCCAGACCAGGACAATATCAGACCGTAGATGATACCACACATGTCACGGCCAATGTCCCTCCCAGACCCGCACAATATGAAACTATTCAGGTCATGGCTACCACACCTGGAACTTACAACTCCACATCCTCTCAGGACGTTGAACTTTCAAGTGGTTATCAGAACTTGAAACCTAATCTCTTGACCAGTGGTGATCATGGCTCATGTGGACCTTACAGCTCTGTCATTAGTCGACAAATGGGACACCTCAGAGATACATTCATAGTACCGTCACCTCCTGATACAAATTATGTCAACGTTATGTCGTCTGTCAAGGGGGATTTCAGAACAAGAGATTCACGAAACAGACCTTTGAGAAGGTAGAACTGAAGTAACTGTTTTTGATATTTGACAAATTTTGTGTACGTTATATAAAATATCCATATTCGGAGTTCTCTGTATTCAGCAAGTCGTTCAAGAAAAGGTTCAGATAACATCTTCTATGAAAATTATGTTTTATGTCGCTGATAAATTTGTGTTCCTCTTTGGTTGAAAGGCGGTATTTTCTATACAAAAAGTAGAGGGTTCCATCTATCTGATGAGAGGTAATAATTTTTTCAGTTGAAAAGCAAATTCATGTTTTGGGATAGAATGAGTCTTTGCCTTTGTGAAAGAATATAACACTTCGTTTAATCATGAGTTATGCAAGAAAAAATGGATCCCAAAATTCAGTTGGATGTGCTGTTTTATGTTGTTTATGTTTACTTAAATGATCAAGCTTTAATCTCACCACCTGTGGGAGTTGAAACTGTTGACAATGAGTAAACTTTTAATCATATGTTACCTTTCTGTCTGTTTAGATCTAGCCTTGGCTACTGAGATTCATACTTTCTATAGTACCCAATGTTCCTAGCCTCTAAAAAGGCCTCATATTTTTTTTAAATCAAAGTAACAGATTACATGCCACAGAAATTTGATGTTTCGCGACTTTTTAAGAAATTAAAGAGGAACAGATTCGTGGAATATACCCTATTCTTAAAAAGTGACAAAGCTGGTGATATGTTCCTCGATTTTTTGCGCAGATTTCCAATAGCATTGCAACCAAAGTGATCGACAATGTCACTGGATTCTTCCGCATCACTAACATTGCCACACAGTTGGCATAGACGCAAAGTGTACGCGAACATTTCACAGAAGTGTGGAAAAATTGTGTTGGAAAATGGTTTTATCCGTAGTGCACTAAAGAGGATCATCTCCTAGTTTAATTTTAACTTGTTTGGCTAAAATATAATCATTCCATGGTTTAGAGATTTCCCGAGGTGTACTTTTTTGTTGTTGTTTTAACTTTATGCATCTACTGAATAAACATGTTTTCACTTACTTTTTGCTATAAATACTTCCCATTCTCTCTTTTAATATCCATGCAAAGAAATTTCTGCTTTATATGCCTATGATCAGTGTGTAAAAAAGCAAAATTTAAATATTTTTTGAAAGTTCATTGGTTTATATTGCTAAAATGATATTAGATGTGGTTAGCGACCTTATGTGAAAACGCTGTTGGAGGGAGAAAATGAATGGTTCCTTAGTCGAAATCTCTTCTTACTTTCTCGGGTTTCTTCTGCAAAGTTTTAGCATTTATGAAAATAACCCTTTTAGCATTAAACCATAATTTTAAGATACTTTTTTAATTTAACCTGAAAGATTTTGACTAACCATGGCCAAATTTTGGGATTATAAAACTTGAGTCAAGCCTGTTAATCTCTAGAGCTCTGACAAGACTTTAATTATGAACAATGTGGGTCAAAATTAATATTCACTTGGCCAGAAAATAATTACGTTGAAAATGTATTAATGCAGCTATAGACTGTGGGTGAAACCAGTATAAAACATAATATTATTACACGTATAAAGCTCAATATTATTAATAATAAACTGTATAAGCTGATTAAGAGGAAAAGCTCTTAACAGCAAGTCATAAAGTAAACAATAATCTATATAAAAATGGTATGTTTTATTGCAAAAAAAATTGAAATTGGCATCCATACATGCATTATAACATGCTATAGATGTACGTAGAACTTTTTTTTCAAGAATTTTACTAGCTAGACTGTTTCTGGGATAAAAGCATAGTTGAAATGAAAATATTAAGTTTTCTTATACAATACATGAGGTGCAAATAAGCCAATGTATGAAATAATTATATTTGATCTGAACATCTTGTTACAGTTCTAAATACAGAAAACTATTTTATGACTCATTAAATACTGCAATAATCATAGTATTAAAAAGGTATAACATTAAATATATCTTATCTGGGTTGATGCAGGTGAGTTTCAATATATTCAAGCGATAAAAGAAAAATAATAATTTTTTTTTCTGGGCAAGGTTGTCCCATTTAGATCAAACATTACACCTATGTGAACAATTTGAAAAACATTGAAAAACAATCGTAAAACAAAAAGATTGAAAATCATTATTGAAACAAAAATTTTCCCTCACTTGTTCTTTATCATAAACTCTAAGCTTGGCTTCTTCACTCAACCATGACAAACATAGTATTTCAAGGTCAGATTTATTCATGAAAACGTACAAAGTTGTTTTAAGTTTATGAAAAAATAAATTCACAGCCATACTACTTGAAGAATTTCATACTTTTTCCATATATTGAGGAAGCAATAAACTTTTGTTCAATATAGAAAAACAAAAAAAATATATTAAAGCTAATTCTTTGTAAAATTTCAGTTATTAGTTGTGAGCTGTCTTCTAGCGGATGCAGTTTTAACATTTGAAGTATGTTGTAAGCTTCATTCGCTTTTCTGATAGTTATCCAAGTGAAACATCGTGAAACGAATTTGATCAGTTGTGTTATATTTTAACAGATAGATTTTTTATTATTACAATGTTATGCACATCAACTTTATTTCACGTAATGGCAGTCATGATATGAAAATGTAAGTCAACAAGTAGGTTTTGCTGAAACTGGCCACTACCTGGGCAGCTTATAAGATTGTACAGGTATACATCAATACAATGAGTTATAATGCTTTGAACTCCAAAAATCAATCCAACAAGTATACTATTTTATACGCATACATTAATCCAATGATTATAATTCTTTGTAAGCATATATCAATCTAAGATTATAATACTTTTTTTAGATGTAAATTTGGAAGCAAAATACAAATGGCAAAGCAAATAAAACGACTACTAACATATTTCATGCTAAAAGAGATTTTTGTTGAT
>JAWDGP010005858.1:0-54868 GCA_033675545.1 Elysia crispata
CTTAGTTATGGAAAAACTTGTAAATTCGGTCGGGCGTGTAACTTGCAGTACTCATCTACCTCGGCCGCTGACCTAGACCTAGAAAACTAGATACGCTATCAGTCAGAAGTGTTCACCTGACGAGCGGTCAGGTTGATCGACCGTAAACTCTGATTCCAAAATCACAAGTGTCGGCTGATCTTGCAGGTTGAGTGCGCATTACTAGCATTCAAGTGATGACTGGCTGTTACGGGCTGTCCGTTATTAGGAAGGCCTTCGTCTGCTTTGATCCTTCGAGCATCGCCAACAATCATCATGCAACCTTTGCATTACGGTTACGTTCTTGGTGGGAAGGCGAGCATGTTTGCGAAAAGCAGTTAATATGCTACGTACCGTTAGGTAGGACGAGTTTTTTGCAAATGATGTCGGTCAGTCTAAAAATTTAGTGCCATAGTTTAGCTTAAGGCCTGTTAGCCTCGTCTGCGAAACCTCAGAAGATTATTTTATTCTGACCTGAATATGTTTATGACGTTGAAGCATACAGAATCAAAAGATTAGTGTACAGTTCATAGTCTATTTAAGTAATTATGTTGATATGAAAAGCATGAGTAGTATCGAAGAGCAAAAGGATGAAAAGATAAGTGTCCTCTCCGTCCGAAAAGATGTCGCAAAATTCATTAAATGCTAACTTCCATCGTCTCAGCTCCACTTTTCGAGTACTCCTGTATTACATGGCTCTGCTCAGAGTTGGAAAGACAATGTTTTTAGGCACTTTAAATTTCACTTTTTCGATAGACAATTGTGGACGGATGAGAATTGTTTTTTGTAGTTCTGAAATTGTGCACTATTTTACTTATCTAGTTTTCAAACCTATTTGCCAGCATTTTTGCCTGTTATTTAATACACAAATTACAAAAGTATCACTGCCTCCTCTGAGGAACAATATCTTATGAGAAATCGCCTAGTGTGCAATCTCTTTTAAGACCTATTTGGGCTGGCACTATCATTTCAGATTTATTGTTCTTTTTCAGCAAGTTGAAACATCATTGTCCTTGTAGGCCTTAAACCAAATTTAATTTCAATCGCCTTATCAATGTTTTTTTTTCCTTCTCTACCTCTAAAATCAGACATTTTCCTTATTAATCGAATGTGCCTAGCTGTAGGTATGTTTGAACTTAAATAATCTTTTCTTGACTGTTTTCTCGAACAATGGAATATGCAGGTTTCTTCTGAGAGCTATATAGTGAGAAATTTCTCTACATTCATTTTTTATTCTCAATATGCATTTAATTTGTTTCTGGTTGTAAAAAGGCATGTCTAAGATCAAAGTTTGATATAAATATGATGGATAAAAAATCTCAACATTCTTTACATTCCAAGAAAATTATAATGTTTTGCTTTTATACGCGACTTACGCAAATACCAAGAACATGTTATGAATCGGTGATTAGCCTCAGTGCCTTTGGGGTACGGGGAAGAGATTTGGAGAGGATCACTGGTTTGAAGATTCCCTTGAAAGGCATTTTCAATATTTGCTTTTTGGTTTAAGTCTTTTTAAAAATTTGCAAACCGTACAGAGATATAGGGTGTTCTAGATCAATTAAAAAAAAACTATACTTACTTTGAATCAGATTACCTCTGAAATTTGGTTAGAACTAGATATTTTAGATATTAAAATGTTGCCTGATTCTATTCGGCTTGATCAGGTTCAAGAATCATTTTACTGAGAAGGAATCATGAGAAATTTCTAGAATACTGAAGAATTACAGGTTACGTTGACGAATCAACAGCAGCGCATTGTTCAGACAGGTAAGACGTCGGAAATCGACGCTGAGGACTCAGACGAAGAATTCCGACAGTCCATCAACGTTAAATGCCAGAGGATCAACTTTCTTCCCGCAAGCGTAGAAGAACAATGGAAAGGTTTGGATACCAAAAAAAGTCTTAAACCAGACAAGCTCATCGGAAGAGAACTCTGGAACACAAACATGTCTAAATACCTTCTGGGCAAAACATTATTAAGTCAAAAGTAAACATAAGGACAGCAAAAGACAAAGTAAAATGGAAACTCTGCGCAAGCAGAAGATAAAACTAAAGAAGCAGCTGAAATCATCGACTGAAGAAGAGACAAATGAGGTGCAGGATTTTTGGCGAGGTTTGAAGGCGATACACTCAGCACTGAGCAGAACAAAAGCCTGAAGAAAGAAATTCAATAGAAAAGAAAGGACATGGAAGGTTTCTTCAAAGACTCCTCCAGTTCGCAAGACAAGTCTTCCAGCAACGAAGATCAGGTTCCTTTCAGTAAAGAAAAGACAGCTTGAGGGACAGCTGGGGATAACATATTCTGATCCACATAGAGAAATACCTCTGGTGTGGTCAGGTGCTCCCGAAGAAAAATTCAATTGCAAACCCCAATGCATAGGCGAATTCAAAGCAGAAGTGCAAAAACCAATAGCTAAGGTAGCTCAAGGGACCAATGGCGTGTTTTATTTACTCTACATAAGTTTTCAAATGTTCTAATGCGATTGCATAAAATTCTCCGAGAACCATAGAGCAACCTTAAGATCAATGAGCAATTTATGTCAGCTAAGGAGAAAAACTCGACTGAAATGAATCAGTTTCGACCAATCTAGATTTTAAAAGTAGAAAAAAAAGTCATGGCATCCAGCTTGTCAAAAGATCTCCATGAAAACGGGTACATTAATACATCGGTCCAGGAAGCATCCGCGGAGTTTCAGGATGCTTAGAGAAAGCAAAGATTATCAGGGACGCCATTCAAAGAGATAAATCAGAGAAACTTAACTTTAACGTCGTATGCTTCAAGCTGACGAAAGTACGGATCGGTACCATGCAAAATGATTTAGCTTGCCCTAAGGATGCACCATGTCACGAAGGATATACAAGTGATGCTAGATGACTATTTCAGCGGTTTCTGAATGAGGTTCTCCACTAAAAGTCACACCACAGACAGGATGAACTTGGAAATTGGAATAGCATTGGGCTGTATGATATCCCCAGTTCTATTCTCATGGCTATGGAAGTCATCTTCAAAGCAGCAAAACGAAGAGCAGGCCCTCAAATCTGGGTCGTAGTTGCTATATGCTCCCTTTGAAAGCATACGAACACGCCGAAATCTATAAGGTCCCAACGTCATAATGGCATGGTGCAGAATGAAGTTCAAACCAAAGAAATCTCACCGTCAGTCGCGAACCAGTTACGATCTTTGTGAGATGGTGCAAATCATCTATGAAATTACCAAAAGAAGGATAAAAACAGATAACTTGCTATCCAATTCGAAGCCATTTTTTGAGACAATAGATATGGTCTTTAAGGTAAATTCAAAACAAGTTGCCTAAACTTCATGCTTATCTCTAATCTCCTCTGGCCACTCCTTTTCTACAAGATCTACTCGACTACATTAAAGGCAATAGAGACCAAGATCAAT
This sequence comes from Elysia crispata, assembly GCA_033675545.1. Taxonomy (NCBI): domain Eukaryota; kingdom Metazoa; phylum Mollusca; class Gastropoda; family Plakobranchidae; genus Elysia; species Elysia crispata. The sequence goes on from JAWDGP010005858.1 coordinate 3,425, forward strand.
CAGATCACCAGGAGATGACTACGGGTACTTCTGGGTCTTAGGGATATGGCAATTTTCTGCAGTGAAGGAAAATTGAAACTCTCACTAAAATATATCTTGGAACAAAACAATGTGGCAGCGCAAGACTTCTCTCCATATTAAAGGATTCCGAGTTCCAGTTTTAAAGACAACACAACCGACAATAGAGACGGGTAGGAAATGTTGTCGAAGCCGTACACAAAACCACAGAATAGTCTCAGATTAAAGAAGTAATTTAGCAAACTCAAACTGACCGCTAGGATCATCCACAGCTAAGTGGTGGTCAAAAGCAGAAGAGAAAGAGAAAAGAAAAATGATCATCAATGTGATACGGTGAATAAAGATTTCATAAGGGTCCTGAAAGCAGTTCAGCAACCGCCAACTTAAATAATGGACTAATTGGGATAATGCCCTGACATTACTCAGTTGGAATGACATCTGGCACCACTTTGGAACAGCTTTCTCATACGATCTCCTGCCCTACAAAACAAATCTGATACGGTGGGGAAAGAAAGAGCACCACATTTGTCCGCTATGACATACCATAAAAATGTATTGAGCTCTTGCAAAATCCCCCTTCCACAGAGGCTGTTACCGCGATCATAAATACAGCTAAAGGATAGACCATCCTCTCTGAAACCAATGCGTTGATATTCACAACAGAGGCAGGCGCTTAGTCATGGAACGGAATGCCGGTCAAGAAACAAACCAGAGAAAATGCCTACTAGACGGTTTGTGACGACTGGGAAATTTGAGCAGACCTGTAGAAGGAACAACCACCTCAGTATAATCAAAGAGACAAGTGTACGGCCTGATATCGTGATCTGTTCAACTTCCTCACAAATGATCTTGGTGTAGCTAACACTTCCATATGACAAAACTACGGCCTGATTTCGTGATCTTTTCAACTTCCACACACCTGATAACGATGTAGCTAACAATTTCATACGAAAATAGAATGGAAGAGCCCCACATCTTAAAAAGAGAGAAATATCTGAACCTGACCAAACAGCTAGGAGATACTGACCACAAAGTTGTGGTGATGCCCATCGAGGTTTGTGCAAGAGGATTCATAGGGTCATCAGTCTACAACCTTTGACTAAACTCTTAATATGTGGCAACAAAAGAACAAAGCTCTAAAGATGCTGTCCGAAACAGCTGGAAGTATTTCTCTTAGCATCTGGAGCCAGAGAAATGAGAGGTGTCTTTTGTAAGGATTAAAATGCTCTAACTACTGGGAGCCCAGTTGGCCGAGTGGTATAGTGCTTGGATCCAGCCAATGCGTTTAAAAAAAATAGCATGGCTGCGCCCCTAGAGTGTCAGACCTTCGAGGTTTTTTTTTTCTCTGAGCTTCTACTTACTAGGTCTAAATTTATTACGTTCCTTTCTCCTACCTTTCATCTCAGCAAAAAATGTTATAGTTTCTCTAGATGCAGATTGTACTTTAGAAACAATTTTAAATTAATTCTTTCTTTAAACTGGCATTTGATGGTAAAAACATTCAGCTTCAGGTACAAACTTACCTTAGTATGGTGCTCGCGTAGATGTTTTTCTTGTTGAAAAAAATCAAGCTTCAAATATAAACTTAAACATGCCACGGCTATTTAATAAACTTGTGTATGGTTACAATTAATAGAAGATTAAACAAGACCCTAGAGATATATCAATTAATAACAGGCCAAATGCTATCCGTGGCTACCTAAAAGCGTCGGTACGGTTATACACCTTTGGCACCGACAGAGACAAGATACACCACATTAAGCTTAATGCTTCTGCCGTATATTTTTACGTTGTGCAGGGAGGAGTCAGAGCGGTAGTATGGACTGACTCTTTTAAAATATGCTTGATGTTTGGAAGTGCACTGGTCATGGTTTTCGGAGCGATGGCCACTATAGGCATTAAGACCATGTGGGAAAGTGCACAGAAGACGGAAAGATTACTTTTCCTGGAGTGAGTTAATTTTACCTTTTATGTTTATCTTTTCTGAGGATCATATTTGAAAACATTAAGCGCTTGGGCCTTAAATTTACCTTCAGGATTAATGCTGTTTACGATTTACTTGAGCACTAACTGAGACCCATAAAGATTATTTTAAAAAATTATAGTAAGATCAAGTGGGGTGCCAGTATATTCGCGATCAAGTTCTATCAAAATATTAATGCGAAATTAAGAGGTGTTTCACTGCTTTGTTGAATATCACGAATTTTGTCCGGTATAAAAGCATCAAGTATGATAGTTTTGCGGTTTTCTTTCATTAAGTTATATCAATTAATTTATTTTGATATTTAACATCGCACAAAACACCAAAAGCTGTTGGATAAACAGGTTGCTCATTGCAGACGCTATTTTTGTTGAGCTAGGAAATAATTAAAGTGGGATTCAGTATCAAGTTTTATGAACTCCCATCCGCAGGTCCTTGGCATGTGAAGTAGGATATTAAATCTATGCTTGATCTTGAATTGATTTACTTCCCAAAGAAACCTCTTGTTATCTTTTTGCCGATCAATTCTCATGACATAGATATATTTAAACGTAGGCCAAATAAATCAGAACAAACAACTAAAAGTTGGAAGATAAGCTTCCACACATTGTTTACTATGATGATAAAGCCATGGTTCAACACAGATATACCAGTCTAAAAAAATTACCGTTTCACAGTTGTGATATTGTGAAAAATATTGACAATTCCAGAAAAATTTCAATTCCTGTACCGCATACTTGCACATGAGCTCTTCCTGTGATTGCATTAGTGAATTTCATTACAGTTCATTGCACTTATCAGAAGAGAGCAAATTTAACTTTGGTGAAGAAATAAAAAAGCAATGCAACAAAACAATTTAAGTCTTTCTCTGATGCAAATCATTTCCTTAACATCCTCTTTTATAAAGTTGTTTTCCAGTTTTATATTTATAAATATTAAACATAAAAACTATATACATGTAGTGCTTTATCCTCCTAGTTCAACCTGCCCTAGTTATTTTAACCCCTCATAAGATGTATCAGAAACATATATAGCATTTATAATCTCATATTTTAGTTGTCATTACTCTAATCAAAATTTTGATTGAAATAGGACGTGGATGCCTACACAATGGTTTTAAACAAGGGAAATGATCCGAATGTCCAAATGTTACAGGTTGTGAAATAGGAATACACGAAACTGGTACACTGATTCGAAGGTTGAAGTTCCTCGGACATTATTTTGTGTACAATGTCACTCTAGTGCGCTAACCTAAAAGTTAAAAGTTTTCAGGAAGTAAAATACGCGAATGAAAACAAGCTCAGTGACTACTGCATTTAAACATTCTATTTACAGCTCTTAAAATGGAGACAATAATTTTCCTAACAAGGAATTATGCTGTTACTAGAGACATTTTAAACATTTTTATAATGTGCCTCTGCTGTGACATTACTGCAGTTAGTTGCAAGAAAAACAATATTTGAATAATAGGTATATCTAAAATAATAATTTAAACTGTTTGGAATATTGGAATTTCGTTCTCGCTTCGCAGATGCAGACCTGACTTGATGTTCCTGAAAATAATACCTCTCACTTGTTTTTCAGAAAAGCAGTTCAAATCGCAATGCATGTTCAAACACCTTGCATTTTTAGAATATCAGATTCTCCCTGTTAGACAAGTACTAAAATCTAATTGATTTGACAACCTCTTTATTTTTATTTTATGTGAACAAAAATGTGCAAACTTAATTTTTCCTATCAAGAAAAATTTTTATAAATTTCATAGAATAGGTGAACATTCCCATGAAATGAAAGCCCTTTGAACTCAAAAGTCTTATCTGAATGTTAGTAATAAGCTTGGGTGTATAAACTTAATTTTTACTGTCCAGCTTTCGCCTGAATCCAACTGTACGGCATACTGTGTGGAACCTGGTTTTCGGCTGCGGCACCACTCTCTTGGCATTGTATGTCGGTAACCAAGCACAGGTGCATCGCTGCCTAACTTGCCGTACGCTCAGGGAGGCTAAAAAGTGAGTTGATTGTTGACATAGAACAGCAGCTTCGGGATACATTGCCGCCTGAAGAATTATAAGTGGCGACTCTCGCTTTTTTTTTTTTTTTTTTTGGTTTTCAAACAGCAATAATCTGGAGCTAGGCGAAGAATAAGGACCATCTGACTGAGCATTTCTAGACCAACTAGGCATATCAAATTTGGCGTAAAGTTGCAAATTGCCCTAAGAATTGAAGTGTTAAAATAATTTTTCATTAAAATAATGGTTTTTGGAAAATTTAAGGCAAAAATATGATTATAATTTTTCTTAAAAGAAAAAGGTAAATGTATGAACTACTTCTGTAAGCACAGCTGGGCACTGAAAGTTGGTTCTACAGTAAAGACATCGGCAGTTCTAAACCGTTTGGAATAGATCTAAATATTATATTGCAAGATCTAAGTAGAGAATCTGAAAAAGGGCCTAGATATTTTACTTTTAGGCTTAGAATTTCAAAAAGCATTTAAGATCTACATCTAGATCCTGTGTTTAGAATTATAGAGATGTCTAGAGTCTAGGCAGAGGTGGATACATAGTAATGTGTGAAATAACACAATAAAAACAGTACTCGGCAATTAAGAAGCATAGTGTACTGAAAAAAAACATTGACCTACCCAGTAGTAGTAGTACATGCTTAGTCCACAACTTTAAACTTTCGTGCCTAGTCTGTGGCACTCGTCAGGTGATAGATATATAGTTTGACAATAAATTTTAACATTTAATAAGAGAGCTCAACTGCGGGAGCTTTTCATAGTTATAGAAGATCTTACCTCAAATTCTCTTCATGCGACTCTTGTGTTTCAAGCGGAGGTCAAGGGTATCGTTTGCCCTCCGCTCTCATTGGGTATGAGTGTGTTCAATTGCCGTCCCGACCTTACACTGTTGTTCATTGGGTATGAGTGTGTTCAATTGCCGTCCCGATCTTACACTGTTGTTCATTGGGTATGAGTGTGTTCAATTGCCGTCCCGACCTTACACTGTTGTTCTTTGGGTATGAGTGTGTTCAATTGCCGTCCCGACCTTACACTGTTGTTCATTGGGTATGAGTGTGTTCAATTGCCGTCCCGACCTTACACTGTTGTTCATTGGGTATGAGTGTGTTCAATTGATCCGACTGTTGTTCATTATATGCTACGCTGTTGCGTTCAATTGCCGTCCCGACCTTACACTGTTGTTCATTGGGTATGAGTGTGTTCAATTGCCGTCCCGACCTTACACTGTTGTTTTTCGTTTTGGAGCCACTGAAAGTTCAAAAAGGATTTAAGATCTGCATCTAGATTCAGTGTTTAGAGTTATAGAGATATCGAAAGTCTAGATAAAATGAGCACCTTATCTAGAGATAGATAGATAGTTGTGTGTGAAATAACACAATAAAAACAGTGCTTGACAATTAAGGAGCATGGTACATTAAAAATAAAAATTGGCCTACGTAGTAGTAGTTCATGTTTGGTCTGCGACTTTAAAGTTTCGTGCGTAGTGGCACTCGTCAGGTTAAAGATAAATAGATTGATACAAAGATCAGGATTATCGAAGAAAAAGGATTTATATTAAGATAAATAATTTGCAAGCCTATTTAATACGAACACGCACCCCAGCCCAAGGGTCCCCATCAAAGACTTTTTTTTTTGCAGCTTGTAAGAATAACTTCGTTTGTGTAGATATGATTATTTATATTGAGGTCCTTTTACGACTCACTACCTCCTAAGATGAGCTGTAGGTAAAATTTAACACTAGTATGACATTTCCTTTTATAAAACAAATGATATAAAAATGACTTTACAGCTGCCGAGATAATTATATCTTTGGCAATATCTCACTTGAGAGTCAAAACCTGTAACAGGGGCTTTCACATACCTTCCGGATGACAAAAAACTGATTTGAAACATGCACCTCAGGGCCGGATCGAATACGGGGTGGGGGGTTGCTTAAGTTCCCCCCCCCACACCCAAAAAAAAAAAAAAAAAAAAGAAAAAAGAAAAAAATTCCCAAGACAAAACGTGCCTGGCATGGGCTTTTGGCTTCGTTAATTGGGTGACTGGACCCTAAAACAATTTAAAGCAACCCTCACCCGCTTTTTAGAACTCTTTGATCAGGCCCTGCATCTGTATCACTCAGTATTACTGTGTCTTCCTTAGAACTAGATGTCCATCTCTCTCTCTCTCTCTCTCTCTCTCTCTCTCTTCGATCAAAAATATTACACAGCTTTCTAAATTTCAGTGTCTAGTGTTTTAATATCGGACTTATGTTCCCACACAGACCGGTTAACATTAATTACTTAAATTGTTTCATTCCAAGAGCTCTGTGGATCTGTTGTCCGGGCTATATCCTCTTCGGGGTTTTGTCCATTATCATTGGTCTCTACATGTCTGCATTCTACGAAAACTGTGACCCGCTCCCGGCGAAGCTAGTCGACAATTCTAACCAGGTATAATAAGATTGATTGATTGATTCTATTTAAAACAGTCTTAGAATTTATGCAAGTTAAAGTGTGATTTTATCACCCATAAGACATGATAAATAGCAAAGGCTCTCCAAACGTAAAAAATAATTGCACTAATTTTTTTCACTTGAGAACTATGAAGCTTACAAAGAGCTTAAGGTGAGGTTTTTGTGATCAGTTGGCATCAAATTGTACTCAAAGCTAACAAGTAAAGCTCGAATATTATTTAGCGATTAGGGAACATAATAATGAATGTTTCAAAAAATCGTTGTGCTTGCAATTAATTGGATATCAAGATCAGCATACTTTATCGTGTGTGTGTGTGTGTAATGTTTGAACCTCAACAGGCCATTGGTTTATTTCCAGCTGATCCCGCTTTTCATGCAAGACATTCTTAGTAGCGTGCCCGGATTGCCTGGGGTCTACCTTGCTGGAATCTTTGGTGGCACTCTCAGGTAATATTTCAGGAGCATCAAGGATCTTATCTTGTCACGTTGTCGCCAACAGCATCCTGATGAACGTTTACAAAATATTTTTTTTTCATGAAAGAGTTTTTTCGAAGCATTCCTTGAAATCATTATAATTTTATGCAAAGCAAACTTAAGTTTGTATCCAAGCAGTTTGAATTAGCACGATTAAGAATGAAAATTTTCTATTTCTTTAAATTTCAGCACCATGTCATCAGGTCTGAACTCCATATCTATGGTTGTACTTGAAGACTTCATTAGGATACATCTGAAGTCTAGAATACACAAAAATAAAGAGCGCCACATATTGCAGATTATCTGTAAGTGTATCCTTCATATTTCCCGTATTAAGTAACTCTTAAAACGTTTTAGGCTCACTCTTTTTATCAATAATCTAATTACAATAGAATAAGGTTGCATATTACGCCACCATCTTTTTCAAGCCTACGAAAAGATTCTGAAATACACAAAAGAAGTAACAACTAGTGATTATAAAAGCTAAAGAATCATGAGTCACAAATATTATGAGATGTTCTCATAATGTGCATAAGGATAAATGAAAGACAGACATTTTCTGTTACTCACTTAATTATTTTCTTTTGTTTGATAGTATTGAATCATGTATAAAGAACATGTTTTAAATTTATTCTTTTTAATAATTTTTAATGAAATCTATATTATATGTCACGAGAAGACATAGTTATCGTGCGACTTTGTGTATGTTTTCCGTATTGAAATATTTTGAGTGATACCTTAATAGTTTTTGAAGGAGATACAAGAATATACCCTCTCATGTTTATGTATCTTGCGAGTTAGATAGCGGATTAGATGTCAAGTATTTTTATGATAAGCAGGGATAAGAAGATAACATGGATAGGGCGTTAAAGATAGTCATATATTTGTTGAAACATCTACCCCTACTGTTTGGCATAAATAATCGTAGTAAAATGTTTAGCTAAAAATCAAGTACTTTGACATGGTATATAGTTCTCATAATAATGAAACGTTTAGAAATCACATTCGTTGGATATTTGACCAAAGCATGTTAATGTTTTAAAATGCTCAACTAAATCTACTACATGCACTTGGTAAAATATGGTTACTGACATACAGGTGTTTTACAAGTAATTCAAAGCGGAATGTTTCCTCTTGTGTTTGTTTGAAGGATGGTTTCTTTTACATTTTTTTAGTTTTGTTTGTTTCAAATTATTTTTTGTTTCCCAGCGGTAAATTTAAAGAGTATGAGGAAATCCACTTTTTAGCTATCGTGTTTAATTTCAGAGAGAATGAAAAAGATAGGTTGAAATAGAGAAGAACTGAAGAAAACTGACTGCTAGATAATTACTATTTCGAAAACATATTGATTCAGAAAGGAAAAAAGGGAGAGCTGAGGAAGGAGAGAGAAAAGGGAACCAAAGAAAGAAAAATAAAAATGAGAAAGAAAAGCTACTAAAGATCGAAATAGAGAGAGGAAGGAAGGAAAGAATGAAGGCGAACGAGCATGGATGGATAAATGTACGAATGGATAGGTATATAACGAGAACAATTATAAATAGGCACAGGCAGTGATGAAAATAATGTCTGAAATGGGTTTGCTTTTTCACTGTTTTTTGTTTTTTTTTTTTGCAACGTAATATTCACTTAATCTGCCGTGCAAAATAAACTGCCATAACTATTTTTTTACCCAGCTTTCGTCTTTGGATTTATTTGTCTGGAAATGACATTTCTAGTTTCTAGGTTTGGCAGTGTTTTACAGGTAAAACCTTGAAGATTTTGTATATACTTAAGTGAATATTAAAACAACTTCTGTTAGCTTTTGAAATGCAATTTTTAAAAAGATAATTCTGAGTAGCCTTTTCATAACAATTTAACAACACACTTACACATAATTATTTCATCATTGCGGTACCGAGGTTTGAAATTTCTTGTGAGAAAAGAAAAGAATAAGTTTCAATTTTGTTTTTAGTTTGAAAATAAGCTTTTAAAAGCATTGCTTGAACATTTAAACAAGGATACGAACCGAAAATATTTGTGGAATTTACTAAAGGTAAACTCAATATGGATTGTATAAAGTACATCTAGAATTGGATCAATTACCATTTTATTAGTAGAGTAAAGAGTTAGCTAATTTCCCATATAGATTATGAAAGTGCAAAATATGCTGATTTCCATATGTCAATAGGAAACTTAAAAATTAGCTGCTTTCTAATATTGATTGCGACCTTGGCTTATTCATCGTCAGTTTCCTATTTAAACGTTTAATGATCAAAGCTGGATCTTTACTTTCACCTGGTTGGCCATTTTTACTACCAAGCATGCCAATCAAAACTTAAAAAAGACTGAATTTTATGAAGTGTTCTAGAGCACTTTTATATGTATATTTTTGCAATATATTTCCCCTGTGATCGAACTTTTCTTTGTGTGTATGTGTGTGGACCAGGCATCCACGTCGGTGTTCGGAATTTTTTCTGGGCCTCTACTGGGTCTTTTCTCCCTAGGATTGTTTTTCCCCTGGGTCAACGAGAAGGTAGGGATTTGTTAGGCAAGGCAAAGATTTATTTATCAAATCATACAGCCTAAAAAAATTACATCATGTAGCAACTGCGTAATGCTTGTTTTCCATCCGTTTTCAAACGGTCGATTGGCTAGTGAACACGGAGCTAACTGTATCGTAGTCGTGCTCGGCGATACACAAGTCTCAATACACCTGAGCAAGGACGATACACAAGTCTCAATACACCTGAGCAAGGGCGATACACAAGTCTCAATACACCTGAGCAAGGACGATACACAAGTCTCAATACACCTGAGCAAGGGCGATACACAAGTCTCAATACACCTGAGCAAGGACGATACACAAGTCTCAATACACCTGAGCAAGGGCGATACACAAGTCTCAATACACCTGAGCAAGGACGATACACAAGTCTCAATACACATGAGCAAGGACGATACACAAGTCTCAATATACCTGAGCAAGGACGATACACAAGTCTCAATACACCTGAGCAAGGGCCCATTCCCCACTCACCAGTACTCGTACTACTGGTATTTGTGTAGCCACTCTGCGGATACCGAACGTAATTCACTTTCATAAGCCAGCCATTTCCCCCCACCTAATATTTAAACTCTACGCTATATATTTTAGTATTGATTATATTTCTTACACTATTAATATAGGTTTATTATACATGATACTAGTAAATTAAAAAAAAAACTTTTTCAACTTAAACCTATGGACTGAAGCAAATAGATGTGGCTATTGTCTGATAAACAAAACATTCTTCTAAAAACCGTGAATTTGTTAATGTATAGATTAGTATGACCTGTTAAAAGCTGATTAAGTGGGACACACTCATTTGTTTCTTAGAATCAGAGATACTGAATTTGTCTTAAAGTATTATTGCAAGCAAGTGAAACTCAAGAACTATATTGCTAACTCAAATTTAAAATATATATGAGGATTAAAAAAAGGTTTCGATTATGATAATAAAGACAAAAAAAACAAGAATTGGAACAGAAATGTTTTTGACGAATCAAATTAAGGAATGCCGTTACATATGATCACATCATATATGATGTATATTTAAGCTTCGTAGTTTTTTTCTTTCCTCACTAAATTTGTTTCAATAAAAATGTCATTGAAACTTTTAAAATCGCACGTGACAAGAAAAGTTTCAGCTTGTTACATTTAGTGCAGCAGTTCAAAAAAAAGTATCATTTGTTGTCCTGTTCCTTGCATATGATATTGAAGAAAAAACATGTAACAAGAGAAAGGAAAAATCATAGTAGTGGAAGTTAGAATAAACAACCGACTGATTTTTTCTATTACTTTACAGGGCGCCTTAGGCGGTTTATTCGGAGCTATGGCCATTACATTCGGAACTACAATGTTACCCATCTATCCGGAAGAAAAAGCGCCATTGACATGTATAAGTAACTGCAATGTTCAAGCGTTCAAAAATATTTCAAAGAATGCATTACTAAAGCCTCGCACCCCCGTCATACCTTTGAAGTACGTCATGGTTGAGAGGATGACTAACATATTTTCAAAATTCAATGAAAAATCTTGGTAAAACTTTAGACCAACTTCTTCTTCTTCTTCTTCTTCTTCTTCTTCTTCTTCTTCTTCTTCTTCTTCTTCTTCTTCTTCTTCTTCTTCTTCTTCTTCTTCTTCTTCTTCTTCTTTTCTTCTTCTTCTTCTTTTTCTTCTTCTTCTTCTTCTTCTTCTTCTTCTTCTTCTTCTTCTTCTTCTTCTTCTTCTTCTTCTTCTTCTTCTTCTTCTTCTTCTTTTTCTTCTTCTTTTTCTTCTTCTTCTCCTTATTATTATTATTATTATTATTATTATTATTATTATTATTATTATTATTATTATTATTATTATTATTATTATTATTATTATTATTATTATTATTATTATTATTAATATGTCCTTCTGCATCTTCTTCTTCAAATGTTTTGAGCTGGGGGTTTTATCACCTTTTTTTTTCATTGTCCCAGATATGACCGTTTTCAACTTTATGGTATCTCTTATATGTGGTACTCGCTTTCAGCTTGTATTAACTGTATTATCATCGGCTGCATAGTCAGTTATTTTACAGGTTAGTGATATGAATACTTTGAGTTTACTACGTAATGAATTTGGATATAGGATTTTTAAGATGCTAATATTCCTAAAAAGTTGGGCTACTACTTTCATAGACTCTGCAAAGGATCTAGGAAGCATTTCAATTCATTGTTTTCAAATATACATTCCAAAGCATGCACAGGAAATGTAAAATTTTGTAGAAGACACTTAATTTTAATTAAATTTTTTTTTCATTTTCATTTAAAATCTGTTCTGCATTTTTGTCAAAATTTTCAAATCTTTTTTTTTAGACTATTCTGTTTAATTTCTAGATAATCATCTTAATGTGCATATAATACATTTCTTGGTTTTTTTTTTTTTGTTTTTTTTTTTGGTTTTTTTTTTTAGGGGGGGGGGAGGGGGGAGGGGGGTGCCAAATAAAAAAAAAAGATTTGAAAAACGCAGCCTTAGGAGCCGTAGGGATATTACTGAACTAAGAAGTTAAGTTAGGGGAAAAATCGAAGGTGTATTTCTTTCAAATGGTAATGTTTTAGGTTGCATTGCAAATCATTCCCAATTAAAGGTGGTTATTTTATTTGTAGTTATGTTTGAAGAAAGCTAAAGGACATGTTTTTTACGTGGCAGAAATTATTTTGAAGCAATAAGTTAATTTTTTAATGACCGATATAAAAAAAGACAACTACAGTATAAAAACTGTTTTAAAGCAAAAAAAAACTATCCTGTTAAGTAAATTCTTTTTTTATTATTTTAATCCGGGAAATTGAACAAAAAAATACGAATTTTTTAAAAATTTGTCTCTTCTGACAATGCGTATGAATGAGCAGGAGATATTTTGTTGTCTTCATCTTTCTAATTTTTGAGGCTCTGCCCATCTCTCACAGGTTCTCTTGATCCTAAAGATGTGGATCCTCGGCTTATTGTGCCGGTTTTGGACGACATATTTCCTTTTTACTACCTGCCTGAGCACACCAAAAAGTATTACCGGTTCGGCATTGATCATGAAGGGGTAATTAGAGTAATTATCCATGGTGTTTGAGAAAAGAAACACAGAGAAGAAGAAGAAAAAAAGGGGGGGGGGGAGAGGAAGAGTAGAGAACTTATGAGTTCAGAAAATGAAACTTAATCTTTTGGACGGCAGTCAGAAGAAGTATAAGTTGAAAACCTCATGTTTTCGGATGTTCACTTCGGTTTAAAATTTCCCTACCACGCTCCTTGCACCAAAGCTTTTTTACTTTCATTACAGAAATTTGACAAGCCGTTATCATCAACGAATTTGGAGAGCAAAGAGGAAGTCATTCTCAAGTTGTCGAAGGAAACAGAGCCTGAGTTAAAGTTTCATAGTGTCACCTTTGAAACTGCGTTATAACAATGGGAAAAAACTTTGCGCATAGCACTCGACGTTTGACGAGGAAAAATGAACTTAGATCAAAATCAAAGAATATTGGATGAATCGTTTCTATCATGTGCACGCTGAAACGTACAACGACCTCATATGTGAATGTTCGAACCCAACCCTGGAAAATATCTGGCTTCATCACGCAGGGACTGAGTTCCATTATTATGTTAACACTTTAAAACAGATAATTCTGTATTTTGTCTGTCTACTTGAAGTTACCTTTAAAGGCTAAAATAGGTAAGGTTTTTACAAAACTATAAAACTAGTTAGTAGCCGTATAAGATCTGTTCGGTAACTATTTTTATATGGCTAAATTGAGCGGGAATCACTTCCTTTCATGATGCTTTCATTGTAGTAAGGCACAACTGACTTAGAGCTTTAAGTGCACGTTCATTATAAAGATTTTTTCTGCCGTTATGACAAAGAATCTGATTATTGCTGGATCAAAACACTAAAAACATCATAGGTGGTAAATTCTGGCCCCTATTGTCCATAAATTGTGTAAAACCAACACTGAAGTATTACTTTTTCTCTAGTTCTAGGATTCCTATCTGTGTGGTCGCTTAAAAATGTGTATAATGACGGGATGCTTTAAAACGCTGTTGTAGCATGAATTACACAATTAGACACCGGCACTGTATAATAATGCTGCATGCATAAAACATATCTCCCGCGTTCTCATATTTTGTTGTGACTTTACTTCAATGGCAATTACCAATATTGAAAAAAGTAAAACTGCGACTGTTACATTTTTACTTATTGTTTCATGAAGAGAAAAAAGCCGCTTATATAATTACTATCGATTTATATTTTGATTAATGTCTAGGTGTAATAATGTGAAAATTGATTGTGATATGATTAAAACACAGTTGTATAGGTATTGTTTTGATGGAAACGTCGTGGAGCATTGAAAGTACTGCGTATGCAATTTGAAAAACTACAAGAGCTGCAATTACCGGTTTCCAAGTACTTTCTTCTTTTCCTTCCTTATTCAGAAATTTTTCAAATTCTTAAGAGTCATAATTTTTTATAGGTTTTCTTCAAACATGTGCCGATTTGTGACTTTTAAGCCTGGTAACCATTTTTATCAATTTCTATTCCTTGTTTGATCGTATTGTTTATTTGTTGGTCTTAAATGCTGCGGGCAGTTTTTATAGTAAATGCCTTTCTTACCCGCTTTCTTTAATTACCTTCTTATATTAAGCTCTTAAAGTGGTTTTCTCATAGGAATGAGCACTATTATAATTCAACATACATTATTTTTAAAAACCAAACATTTCGCCTGTCTTTACATATTCCGTAGAAAGACATCTTTATCAGCGTGACAATTACTGCGATTACACAATTTGGAGTTTAAACTTAAAGTCCACTTTTCATCTTTATAAGTGTATACTTTATTATGTGGAAATATCTCGCATTCAAGATTGCTTTTCTGTTATAGTTGTGATAGGTCTAATAGCTTATCGAGGGAATTGATCATCAACTAATAATAAATTGATATACTTTTTGGAATACCCTAATTGATTATCAAAATTCCTCACAAAATGAGTTTCACTTATTCTTGTTTTGATGTGCTTTCCTGGTTTTTTCTTCCTCTTCTTTATCTATACTCTTTTTCGAAACCAATCTATAATGAACCTGCATCTGTGTATAATTATGTGTGAGTATAGAAAGAAGAAAAAGTCGTGACGTCACTTCCACCAACTTACAGTGTTATAAAAGCAAACTAGAGTCTTGCTCTCAGAACGCGCTTGTGCCGCGGATCTGATGTGACACTGTCTGATCCATTTAGATCTCATAGCATTTTTTTCAATTGACTTCAAGTCGTATTGACGTATTTCTATAAGCCATGTTCTCTTTATTTGGTAAAGAGATTGGTGCCTGCGGATCTGCAATTCGATGGTGCGAAACCTACTGAAGTAAGCGTTTTTTGGTCATTAGCGCTTAGTCTATTCTGTCCACTGTTGAACATTACCTATAACACTAAAATCCTTCCTTATATAATTATTCGAGGGGTCTGCCTCTGCTAGATCCGTTTATCTTTATTCTTGCCATAGCCTTCCCACTTCACAACCACATTTACCAGTCATGCCAGA
Organism: Elysia crispata; assembly: GCA_033675545.1. Classification (NCBI taxonomy): domain Eukaryota; kingdom Metazoa; phylum Mollusca; class Gastropoda; family Plakobranchidae; genus Elysia; species Elysia crispata. Next base: position 18,438 of record JAWDGP010005858.1, read on the forward strand.
TAGAATAGAGCTGTATGAGAACAAATATTTGATCGAGCTCCTATCGAATGCACAGACGATTATTGTTTGGACTGTAAGATCATTGTTGTATGTAGCAGAATGTGATAGTTTTTAGTCAAAGCAGATTACCTTCATTCATTAGAGATGCAATAAGCCACACACTTCAGACTCTGTCGAGCTTATGGTACAGCTGATGCGATGCAACGGTGTCCAAGAATTAGAAAAAGCGGCCATATACGGCAATTCATCTCCCGGGGTTTACTTTGGCAATATCTTTCCGTATATATATATATAAATATATATATTTATATATATATATACATATATATATATATACATGCTGAAGAAGAGCTAATTGCAAAATTCACAAATATAACAGACTTATATCCTCGGGAATTACACTGAAGAAAAGGGAATAGGTGGGGAAGACTACTATATTGAAAAAAAGTGAACCACGACAATAATAAAAATATCTCTTCTAGAGCCCTACAACTACATAATAAAACATCAAGATTACTCTCAAGAGCCATACAACTACATAAACTGATAAAGAAAAAAAACGGAAAAAGAAAATTACAACAAATACAGACTAAATGCAGAATCGTGGTATTGCATAAAGAAAATAAAAAAGATAAACTTTTTTTAATAATACATACTGTAACACTAACAGAATTGTCTCCTACAGAGCCACTCATAGTACAGTTTTGAAAAATACAGAACCTTATTAAAGAAAAGTGAACCACAACAATAACAGTTATATCTCCTCCAGAGACCAGCAGATACAGTGTAATGTGTTCCAAACTACCATATTGAAGAAAAGTAAACCACAGCAATTACAGTTATATCTTCCCCAGAGTTATACCACTACACGAAAAAAAAAACACAACAATGACTCTCAAAAGCCCTACAACTACGTACAGAAAACAATGGAAAAAGAAAAATAAGAACTTTACAACAAATACAGACTTATCTCTAGAGCCACAGAACTACATAAAGAAAATAACAAAAAGAAAAAAAAAATCAATAGTACATGCAACAGAATTGTAAGAACCCTGAAACATTGGTATTCTTCTCTTTAAATGAAGTAAAGATCTCAAGCAAAAAAGTAAACCTGGGCGCAATTCTTTAAACAACCCTTGTTTTAGTGTACCTCTCCACTGAGACCGTATGAGGTGCTGATTTGACCCACTACAGATAGATTGCAATTTGTTCCATATAAATCTGGAGAAAAACTGGTCTCCAATACAAAAAACAAACAAACAAACAAACAAACAAAAAGAAACCAAAAGTGGTTGCTTATATTTCATATAGAGACTTATCTCCAGAGCCACAGAACTACATCAAGAAAATAAAAACCCATTATTTTTTCAACAATACATATAACAGAATTGTCTCCTCCAGATCCACATAAAGTGCAGTTTTGAAAGATGAAGAACCCTGAAACATTGGAATTCTTCACATGTTTTAATGAAACTTCTTTAAATGAATGAAAGATCGCAAGCAAAAAAAAGTAAATTAAATCTGGGTGCAACTTTTTAAGCAGCCCTCGTTTTAGTTTATCTCTCCATTGAGACCGTATACTCTTCCTCCATCATCGCAAACACCGTTGAGATCTAAAGTGTCGTTTCCCCCAGAGCCATACCACTACATAAAAAAATAATAACAATAACTCTCACGTGTCCTACAACTACATACAGAAAAAATGGAAAAATAAAACAAAGAAGAAAATAACTTTACAACAAATACAGAAAATAGAAGAAAGAAAAAAAATTGTAATAATACATAATCGCGAACACCGTTGAAATCTAAAGTGCCGTTTTCCTCGTCACCACCTCTGATCCTCTTAGATTTATAATCAGATCTTTTCTTCTGGCCTTGTGGTGCTAAAGCGCCTGGTCCAAATTGTCTTTTGCTCTTTGGCATTGTGAATGTAACAATATTTATTGCAGTTAAAAATCTAGATCCTAATCATGATGATATCATAAAATGAACAGCCGTATAGATGAAATCATCAAATGATCTTCTTGGGGAATATAGATGCAAAGGATCAAATCTTAACAGTTGCAGTCACAAACAATTGTATCCCATTGCAAATCTTGCTTGATTTTTTCCTTAATTTTTGCAAAAATTGTGAAAAAAAATTATACTTTTGAATATTTTGTCTAGATCTTTACTAATGTTTAAATCTACATACAAAAGTACATATCAACTTTTCATTTGAACTGAAGTTGCTGTCAAGTCCAAGATTAACTCTATAGAGGAAATGTGGCACAAGAAGTATAAAGAAGTAAAGGATCTACATAAAGTTTGTCAAAAAATTTGCAGATTTTCAAAGACTTGTAGCCAAAGAGTATATAAAATCAATTATTATCGAAAATCCTGTCTTGATTTTTTAAAATTCACACACTGTAATGGAAAGTCCTTTTTCATATTTGATGAAAGGAGGAATAAAAACATTGCATCGAAAAACATTCCAAAATGTTTCGAGGAAAAAAAAACTTTAACAATCATGTACTTCTAGATCTAGTAATCACAATCAAAATTTTGCTTATTGAAACATTTGTTTCCATGGAGTGTGAAAAGTATTATAGAATTTAATGTTTCTAGATAAAGACTGCATTCAAACAAAAACAATTTATGAAATCTTGCAATCAGTATTAAATATCAAAGCTTCGAAAACGTTCTGTTTCATAGGCAAACCAGTGAGACTGAGAGAAAGAGCGCGCGGTAGTAAACAAAAATATCGATGACGCTTTTGTCAGTTCTATTGATGGAATTGGTAACAACAACAAAAAAGTATAAAAAGAACAAAAAACTAAAGGAATTAGAACATTTTGTCTGGATCTATATAAAGTTTGTGGAAATTAAAAAATGTGTATATTTTCAAACACTTGTAGCAAAAGAGTTGTAAGAATCAATTGTTATGGAAAACCCTGCCTTGATTTTTTTTTAAGTCTTTAGAAATGGAAACAGATTTTGATAAATTTGTCGAAAGGAGTAATAAAAACTTACTGCGTACAAAAATATTTCAAAATGTTTCGAGAAAGAAAAGGAAAACACATAAAAACACTTTCACAAGTAAGACCCTAGTATTCGAAGAGCTCGCCTGAACCGAATGTACAGGTATTACTGGAAGCGCTCAAGGTGGGGGGGAAGGAGTGGAGAGGTGAAAAGTTTAAAGGCAAAATAGTTTTTTTTTTCATTTTTGAAGATAAGCTTCTATCTCAGCACATTGATTTTAGTTACTGCGTTTATCTGAAAACAACCGAAGTAATCTTACGGTGTTTTTAGTGTTTTCATTTGTATTAGGCTTTCTGTTTTTATGGGTAATATTTTCTTGTTTATTAAATACAGCATTCAATAAGTGATAACCCAACATTTTTAAAAAGAGAAACATATTTTGATAATTTCAAAAAAGCATTTGATGTTTGTAGATACTTGTATGATAATGGCCACTCTAGAGAAGTTTTCAATCACATTTAAATGAGTGAGCTTTTTTGTACTATAGCAAAACTTATTGCCATAAGTTGATATTAAAAGCCTGTAACTGCATTTGCCAATAACAATGATAGATTTACCATACAACAATCATGATACTTCAATTTTTTTCGTCTCATTGTTTATAGTCCAGGTTGGTTTTTCCGGCCACAAAAGTGGAAAACATTTAGTACTCTAGATTCCAAAACTGATTGAAAAACTTCTAAAGGCTAATTAAAGGATACACGTGGGAAGAAAAGCACCGCGAGGTGGAGTGCCTAGCTGCTCATATGTTGATGAAGACAAACGGTAAACAGAATTTCAGTGGTATCAAGCTTGATTGGATATTTTTTGTTTTGTTTTAGTAATACTTTGGCTCTCAAGATGGTTTTTATTTTTTTTGGGCCCTACCAGCTTCATGTTTGGTGAATTTATACCCAAAAGTAATTTGAATGCTGTTGGTGAACAGTAATTTTGTTGTCTCCTCTTTTAACATCACCAACAAACATTCATCTTGTAAGTATTTCGCATGAATTCTGCTTAATATCTTGTCAAAACTCTATGTGCAAACTCCACAGAAGCATATTATGAATGAAACTTAGTTTTATACCTCAATCTTGAAAAAAGTCAAAGCGGTTACGATAGGTTTTGCAAGAAAAAAGGTCAATATTTAATTGTGGATATGCACGACATGCAAGGAAGAATTGAATAAAAAATTCATTTTACCAATGTAAAGGAAAACAATCCTGCTTTTTTATAGCCAATATGGTTGATGGTATAGACCAGCGCTGGTAATTCTTCTTCACTCCTCGATTCTGCCTCCTTGTAGACTTTTACACCAATAAATAGACCGGCTACTCCGCACATGGTTCAACATTTTCCTTCGCATTTTATAGAGTCAATCATTCATCTCGTGTTGAGAGGGCCGTCGCCTATCTCTTTGCACTGACTAAATTCACCGGCGCTCTTCAAATCGCAATTGCTCATAAAGTTGCAGAAAAACGAGGCCTCGACCTCATCGCAGCATTTCTTCGCAACAGTGCAGCCCTTGGCGAGAAGTTCAACACACTGGTCGACTCCGGATACGTCGACCAGAGAGACCTTCACAGAAGCAGCTGAGAGAGTGGCCCACACGACCAACACGGTCCGTACAACCTGCATCATTGATGTATTTATTGGTTACCCAGTGAGCTGAATGACGAAGAGAGCGATGTTCCAAAGAAACTCCTACCATGCTTTTTATCGGGAGAATAAACCTCGTCTTTTATAGCCCATCCAGGCAATCTGACAATTTTACTATCAATCTAAGGCCATATGTCAAGTCTTCGCTGCTCAGTCTATAATTTTGAGTAGAAAACGTCTAGTTTATACTATCATATAGATAACCTTAGTTGAAGCCTGCTTAATATTGCGCATTTATACGGCATACACTTTGTATTTGATGGAAATAAATATATATCACCTAAATCTGGTAAACCTTATTGTGTATGAGGATGAGCATTTGTCACCATTTATAACTTTCTCTGTCAGGCTGCTTTGCTAATATGAATAATAAGCTCTTAAACTTGACAATTTTATACGACAGTTTGCCTAACAGTAAATGACAATAGTGCGTAAGGCAGAAAGCAAAATTCATTTCCGATGGGTAGTATTTTTACTGATAAATACACATACCCAAACTGCATTGGTTCTATATATATTAGTAAATGTTACAACTGTTAAAAAATTAAATTTAAAAGAAAAAAAAACTGCGTAAAATAAACCAGATCCAACCCAGGTAGAGAAATACCTCTAAGTGAACTATGTAGCCAGCTGCTCCCGGAGAAAAATTCAATCGCAAACCACCAAGCTTAAAAGAAATCAATGCAGTAGTGCAAAAAGCAAGAGCCAAGTCAGCTCCAAGGCCCAATGGCGTGCCATATCTGCTGTATAAAAGATGTCCAAACGTTCTAAAGGGTGGCATAAAATTCTTTGTGGATCAATCTCAAGATCAGTGAGCAGTGGATATCTGCTGATGGAGTTTATATCCCCAAGGAGCAAAACTACTGAAATAAATCAGTTCGACCAATCTCACTGTTGAATGTAGAAGAACAAATCTCAGTTATGGCATCCCGCTTAAAAAAAATATCTTACTGAAAATGGGTACATAAATACCTCGGTCCAGAAAAAATGCATCTCCGGATTTTCTGGATGCTTAGAATATGCAAAGATGATCTGGGAAGCTATTCAAAAGGCTTATTCGGAGAAACTTAATCTCGAGGTCATTTGGCTGTATCTGGCAAATGCTTACAGATCGGTACCAAACCAAATGGTTCAGCTAGCCCTGAAGATGTACCGTGTTCCGGAGGATATACAAGTGATGCTTAATGACTAATAAACGTTTACGGATGAGGTTCTCAACTAATAGCAGCACCACAGACTGGATAAACTTGGAAATTTGAATCGCCATAGGCTGTACCATATTTCCAATCCTGTTCGACACGGCTATGGGAGTCTCTTGAAAGCATCAGAAGATAGCACAGGCCCGGCAAAGTTAGGTGGTGGTTGCTGCATGCCTTCTTTGAAAGCATTCATGGATGATACCTTAACAATCTGCTCAAATGAAGAAAAGAACGCCGAGTGCTAGAGCGCCTAGACGTCTTAATGGCATTGCGCAGGTGAAGTTCAAACCAAAGAAGTCTTGCAGTCTCTCAGTGAGGAAAGGTAAAATAGATGCGACGACGATATTCATAGTAGCCAATTAGCAGATACCAAAGGTCAGTTAAGAACCAGTTAAGAGCCTTGGGAGATGGTACGACTCATCCATGAAAGATACCAAAAGAGGACTAGAAACAGAAGAACTTGCTACCGAAGGCCTGCTACTATCAACAGATGTGGCCTTCAGAATAAATAAGGTGGCGTGCCTACTGTCCATGCTAATTCCGAAGCTCCTGGTCTATGAAATCTGCTCAACTATAGTTGAGGCAATAAAAGCTAAGATCAATAAGTTCACCAACAGGTGGTTAGAGGTACCTCCAGGTCTCACAGATGTGGCAATGTACTGCCGTAAAGCAAAGCTGAGACTCCCACTATAATCCATCTTGGAAGAATATAAATGAAGCAAAGCCAGGCTACTCTCTATGTTACAGGGTTCCGAGGATCCGGCTGTGAAGACAGTTCAACTGACCATAAAGATGTGTAGAAAGGGAAATTTGCCGAAGCCATAGACCAAGCCTTTAAGATTAAAGAAGCGATTGGGCAGACGCAAACTGACCGCGAAGAATTGGGGTTATCTATAGCAAAGCGGTGGTCAAAAGTAGAAGGAAAGAGAAAAGAGACATGGGGATAAATGAGATACGGCTAAATAAAGATTTCAGAAGGGTTCAGAAAGCAGTCCAGCAACCGCAACAGCGGCAATAGACCAGTTGGGATAATGTCCTGCAGAAGTCGCTCACATGGAATGATATCTGGCACATGGTGCCACTTCGGATCAGTTTTCTCATCAGATCAGTGTACAATTTCCTGTCCTCAAACGCAGTCTGGTACGGTGGGGAAAGAACTTGTCCGCTATGCCAAGGCAGACAGACCACAGAGCATGTCTTGAGCTCTTGCAAAATCACCCTCTCACAGAGGCGATACACAATCATGGAGGCAAAATAGAGCCCTTCAAGAACTTGCCGCAATCATAAGCACGGCTAAAGGAGAGGCTACCCTCCCCAAAACCAATGCATTGATTTTCACAGCCGAGGGAGGCGCTAAGTGATGGAACGGAAGGCCGGTGAGGACAACGAACCAGATAAAATGCCAATTAGACGGTTGTGTTTATTGGGATGTTTCAATAGACCTTCCAGAATAGGATAGTCACCCTAGTATAATCAAAGAAACAAGACTAAAGCCTGATATCGTGATCCAATCAGCTTTCACACAACAACGGATCATGGTAGAGCTAACAATTATTCCATACGAAAACAGATGGAAGCGCCCCACATCTAGAAAAGGGAAAAATACAGGGCGGCCGGGAACCGTAGAAGAGGGCTCTCCACTCACAGACTTTACCTTAATGGCCTCAGAAGGGCGCTTACCGGTCAGCCGGGTGACCTCTCCATTCAGAACAGAGACAACCGGTGGCTGCCGCCGCACCCACTCTGTGGATCGTCCACCATCAGGCAGCCGCATCTCCTGGGCGTACTGGTGGCCGAAGAGCCTCTCAGACAGAGTTCTGTTCCACCGCTCCACGATTCCTTGGTCCCGGTGGGAATCGACCCGGCCGCGCCTGACCTCGACGTTGTGCCTAGCAAGGAGTTGGCTAACTGCCCCCATAAATTCGCGTCCAGGGTCCACCTGCAGCAGCTTTGGCCACGTCAGAGGCCCCCGTTTGTAGATGCGAGACAGGGCATCTGCGACCTCTGCTGCGCCCTTGCTAGTCAGCGGCTCGGCCTCCTTGTACCGCGAGGCAACGTCGACTACGGTGAGGGCGTACTTATAGGTCCTCCGTCCCACGCGGTCGTGCGGAAGAAAGAGCAGGTCGGCTTGATGGACCTCATTTGGCACCTGGACATCAAACTTTGGTCTTGGTATGTGCCGCGGCGCAGGTAGGTAGATCTGCCAGATGGCCTGTTTCTTCAGCCAGTCTTTTGCCACATCGAGAGGGACCCCCGCTGAAGACGCCAGCTTCTTGATGGCGGTGATTCCTTTCCAGTAGCCCCCGGGGCTGTAGTAAATCCTCGACAGGCGAGAGTCCATTGTCACGTATTCCAGAAGCCCAACCAACCTCAAACACACCGATACCACGGGCTAGGCCAGAAAAATTGGGGTCTAACCGACTATCTCCTAGCGATATAGTATGTCACAAGGCCGGTTACTACCATATCCCCGATAACAAATGAAATCTCGCGGTCTTTTTGGGCGCTGCTCGGTGTAGAGAAGTCGGAAAGCTGGGGCTCGGGCTCTAGCGGGTCGAGAATTTCCCCGGAGATGCGGGTGTACTCACGCCATGCTGCGTCGGCGTCGTGGAAGTCTTGGACTGCCTGGTGTTGTTCCCTGAGTTTTTTGTTGATCCAGTCAAGGCGTTCAGTACGCCTCTCAGACCATTCAGCCTGGGCGGTCTGCAGCTGCTCCATGGCCTTGTCGTGTCTTTTCTGTTCTTCGACTGTGTCTCCGCGGTCTTCTTTGTCGAGTTTCGAAAAGTAGTAGTTGCTCCCCGAGAACGCCAGAGCGTTCACTACGGCGCCTCCGACCATCATCGCGATGCTTGCAATTGCCATTGTGCTACTACGGAGAAATGTTAGAGGGAATAATCCCACGTTTAACTAACTCGTCCTTAGTTAAAATGGCGAACGAGACATTCATAAACATCATCCCGGCATCGCGCGCCGTCGTGTCGAGTTTTGGTAAGCTCCCTTTGTTTGATGGCCATCTGGGTGAGCTTAGCATACCCTATCGAAAGCCCGCTGACAAGGGCGGCATGATACATTGTGTTCGCTATAACTTTTCCGTCAATCGAAGCCATGGTGTTGTTATTCCATATAATGGGGATTGTGCGCAACCTTTAATTGCTGAGCAGGACCCGCACTGCTTTTCAGGGTGGTCTTTTTCTCCTGTGGCGGCGGCGGTTCTGCGCGGTGAAACTTAGACCAATAGACCAGCCCCCCGACAGCGGCCACCAGTGCGCCTAAATATAACGTAGAGACTTCTTCTTTTTTGTCGCTGCGTCGGAGCGGAGCGGCTTCCGGGGCGGCTTCCGCGGCTGGCGGGTCGGCCACGAATGCGGGATCCCGCAGAGCCTCCTTGGCTTCCGCGAGTTCTCTCTCAAGTCGCTCCGACTTGGCTTTCCTGGCGGCGGCGCCGGCACGCCCCGCGGCAGCCTTCTTCTCGTTTTTAGACGGCTGGCTGGGGGCCGTCACCCTCAAAACAGGTTGAGACTGTGGCTCCATCTGCTTGGTTGTCTCCGGCGGCTCCGTCGGCGTGGTTGTCTCCGGCGAATCCGACGGCGGAGTCACATTGCTGTCTCTCGAGTCCATCTTCTTCTATATTCTTTGGACACCGGTGTCCAAATTGGCAGTACTTAGCTGTGGTCAACGCCACGGTGATCGGCGCCAGAAGATTTCCATAGCGGTAGTACAATTCGCAAGCAGTTCTGTTGAGCACGCGGTCGACAATCAGGTCGGACTCGAGGTCCTCCATGAGAGGCTGCCGGTTCTCTGGCGGTAACGGGAGAAACATAGTGGCCACGGTCGTATAGAGCTGCAGTGCAGCCTTCACCAGCGTTTTTGTCATGCAAACACCGAGTCGTGCCTCGTAGCGGGTGTAGATTTTTCTAACCTCGTCGTCGTCCATTTTGTCGATTTCTTCCAAGGACAGGGACTTCCCAAGGTACTTTCTGGCCTGCCCCCCTGCTGCGATAATGGCCAGCCTATCGCGCTGTTCCGCCACCGTTGTAGTCTGTGGCACAGCTGGTACCGACGCTGAAGGCGCAGCGGGCGCTTGTACCTCGGTTTCATTGGCGAGTAGTCCGTCGAGCAAATCGTCCATTTTCTTTTCGAAGGTCTTTGAATGTAATAAAGTTATAAGTTTCCTAATTTCTCGCCTAGCTTTAATATATTGGTGGACTACCCACAGGAGAACCACAAGTGTGGTCAAGGAGAGAGCCGTGTTTAATATTGTTAACAACATTAGCTAAGCAAATGATAAACATCAGCTAAGCAAATGATATGAAGATGGTTGTGAAGTGTTTAACAACAGCTTCGCATGTTTTTTCAAGGCTAGCTGACACCTAACGGCTACTCGTTCTTCCCGGTTCTCTATGACGTCGTTCTCCCGGAGGCACTCCTCGAAAGAGTCTCGGTCCTTACAGTGGAACAAAGCCACCCACTGGGTCTGTTCACGCAGGTCTTTGAGGACCGAAATGTATCGCTGAGACAGCACGCAGACGGATTGCTAGGCGTGGCGGCCGGAGAAGGCCAACTCCGAGAGGGTGTCTTTCTTTTTCGTCATCGCCTGCGAGGCGCTGCAGTCGTCGATGATGAAAAGGGTCGGCTCGCCTTTGAAACGGTGGTACCAAAAGCGGAGCCAATCGTGCAGGCGTTCGCCCGGGTCGACAATATATATCTCAGGGTCCCCCCATATCCATGGGCGGCCCTGGTAGGTGGTGTTGTGCCGTATGGTGGGGCACAGTATGACGATGTGGTGGAAGACCCCGCGATAGGGCCCCTCGAGTAGGTCTAGGGCGAATACTGTCTTCCCGCAGCCTGTTTGCCCGCAAATGATCGCCGAGTGGGGGGAGTGGGGTAAGGGGGCTCTAATAAAGGACGGAGACGATGCGGCCATCCTCCAGGTTAAGTTGGGCATCCATGACCACGTACAAATAGATGTTCAAAGCGCCAGCGGACTCGGCCTTCTTGGTGATCTGGATGGTAATACCTTCGCTGGCGTTCTCTACGCGACGCCCGTTGCCGTGGAGCTGATCGTCATCACTCGACCGCAGGTCCAGCCACAGGCAGTACTTACTGGTAAAGTACTCGCCTAGAGACACGTCCGCTAGAGCAAGGTCTTTCGCGACCGCGCCTGTCACGGGGCTCCGCTTAGGACCGCCTGCGTAAAGCTTTCTGGATTCGTCCCACTGTTGGTACGCGCGGAGCCCCTGGCTGTACAATTGATTCGGGACGCCCTCGATTGTGACCTCGACCTTGGTAAGTTGGGGGTTGTAGAAAGCCTCGGTGTCGCGCTTGTAGGCAGCTGCGGGGTCCTCGAATAACATAAGAACACCCTTCATGGAACGCGCGGGGACGTTGAGATTTATGTTCCAGAGCGTGTCGCTTTTGTTGTATGGGATCTTGCGGTGGCGCAGAACGCGGTCGTACAGGATCGCCAAGGAGCTAGCGTACTGGTTGCGGATATTTCGGGCGAGGCTCTCGTTGGTGACCTTGTCGAACTCGAGGCAGATGTTATCGATCGTGTAGCTGCCGTCACCATTGGCCGCTATGACTCGACTGTAGTCGTTGAAAGTGAGCTCGTATTCGAGGCGGTCGCCAAGGGCCGCCTGGTGAAAGGGCATGTGGGACTCGAGCAGTTCGAAGTCCAGCGGCACGAAGAAGCGGTTTCCATACGCGGTGGCAATGGCCTGGTCGACGGCAACGTTCGAAGCGTCTCCTGCGCCGACACGAAGTTTGGTCGCGTTTCGGTTGGTAGTAGTGTCAATTCCCTGGTATTGGGCGTTCTCCCGCTCTCGAGCGGTCTTCCAGAGGTCTTGATAGCAGTAATATACGTCGCTGTCATCGATAGACATCACCTCGTTGCCGGAGATTTTAATGGTCAATTTCTTGACCACGGCGCGACCTATATTCTGGACCAGGGTCCGGTTGTCGTCGGTCGAGGTCAGCGAGATGGTGAACGCCAGTCTCGCGGATCCGGGCACGACAACGTCATTGCTCCCCAGATTTGGGAAGCGGACCAGCAACTGCTGGTTCTGATCAATCGCCGCCGGGCTGTTGGTGACAACAACTGACTGCCGCACAGCCTTGACGGTTTTGACCCCAAGGGGCTCGCGGAGACGGCGGTAAGGATTGAGTTTTTTCCCGTATGCTCTCGAAGCCATGATAATATATTGAACTCGGGTAAACTGATCTTCAATACAAAAACACCATGGAGGTACGTCCCGAGGATGGTCCGTTTGGTCATACCAATGAGGTTTCCCCTGTTCGTTTTGCCGATGATTACATCCCCCTCGATGTTTATACTCCTCCCGAAGCCACGGGCGGCTACGCTGATACCTCATTCATTGAACCTCCCGAAGACGTATTGGAGGCCCAAAATGAAAAGCCCTCATGGGCTGCCAGTAGCGTCCCATCAGGTGTTTCTCAAGAAGATCTTGCTGATGCACAACATACAAAGGCTCTCGTAAATAGATGGCAGAGAGAGAGGGGGGAAGTGCAGCAAAACCTAGAGTTCGTATCTTCGAAAAAGGGTGATCTCTGGCTAAGGTGGGGGGAAAAATGGCTCCTCCTAACCAATAAGAATAAGCCTGGGGAGTTCCGCGCACCCTCGACTATCAAAAGGTACCGCGTCGATGTAGCTAAGGCGTTGGGCGTCTACAAGAGCAACAACCTCTCTTCCCAGGATAATGCAGTCCTCAAAAAAACCGACAAGCAAATGGACGAGACGGCCTCGAAAATACCAACAGCCCCGATCGGAGATCTTGAGGAGACCATTATAAAGGTCGAGGCCGCTGTTCAGACCGCGGGAAATATCTTCGCTGTTCCAGAACGGCCCGGCGTCCCCCCAATGACCCAACGCGAATTTCTGGGCATCTGCCGGGCCCTGGAAACGATCCGGGGGGAACTCACAAACAATCTAGCCAAGCTCTCGGAACTGGATAAAGACATCGCCTCGGAAAAACGCAAGCTAGAAGAGGCCTCTGACGAAACTACTAAAAACATAATTGCCGAACGCCTGCGTAACCTGCAGGATTTAAGGGCCGCCCGCCTTGAGGCCGCTTCGTCCACCAGGGAGGCTCTCCGGTCCCAGATCAGTCGTATACGTGAAACCCTGCACCGGATTCTACATGAGGACAAAACCCTCGCCGAGCGAATAAAGACCCTCTTTCGTGAGCAGGGAATCACGATCGTGTCGATCCTTACGGCCCTCGGGATGATTATTTCTACAATAGTCCTCGCTATCCCGGGCGGTTCTGGAGGCGGCGCCGCCCCACCACAGCCGCCGCAGCCCCCCCGGAAAGGGCGGGGCCAAAGAGTGGATCAAAAAACAACTCCAAAGTCTCGGAAGAATCCTGGCCAAGCTGGCTGGCAAGGCGGCCGCCGCCCTCCCGGGGATCATTGGCTCGATCGTCTCCTGGCTCCTGTCTCTCCTCGGGAAAACCGCGGTCTGGTTATCTAGTAATCTTTGGGCTGTTCTTCTGGCTGTCGGGGGCTTACTGCTTGTGGCGGCACGCGAGTGGCTGCTATTTAAGAAACCAAAGCAGTCCTAGGCCGATGGCAATATTGCCCACGATGAGGGCTGTTTTTTCGTCCTCGTGGGCCTCGTGGTCTGCTTTGTCTGCGGCCGTTTTTATAGCGGGGGTCGGCTTTGCGGTGGCTGGGTGCTGGCTGGTGGCCGCCTCTGAATCGGCGCCCATCGGTTTAACTAACCCCTTTTCACCGGTTTCGTTTTTCGAGTCTGGGGGGGCAACACTTTTATTTAGGCCTTTATTAAGGCCCAGTCTCTGTGCGCTGGTGGCGACTATTATATTGTTGTTGTAGCCCACTATCTTATCAATACGGAGGAGCAGGTCTCCTGGGGCCATGACAAGACCCTCCCCAAAGGAAAAGTTGATCTCAGAGCTGGCATTTTGCACGACATCCTGATAACGGATTATTGCTGCTTGGGCGTCCACAGGAGAAGTAATGGCAGTTTCTACGTTCGTCTTAAACTGTGTTTGCGCACGGAAGGCCGCCCCGGTGCCAAGAATGCCTGTGCGGATCTGGACCTGGGCGGTTAGAACGGACCATACGTAAGTCTGGATACTATCAGCCAACCTCTCGACCCCGGGGCGGGTTAATCCATCAGACTTGTTGAGAATGAACAATCTCCAGGCCCGGGACACAACGTCGGTCTCCTGCTCAAAGTAGTCCACGTGGGTAATGAGGCCCTGTGTCGGGAGTGTAAACGACATTTCCTTCGGGTCATACTCCCCGTCAGGGGCCTTTCTATGCACGTCGACTACTTTGATATATCCTAAGCGGGTCCAATAGTAGAATACGGGGCCGAACCCCTGGTTGGGGCCACTGACCCTCCAATCGGAGTTCGGGGAGACACCGAATTCGTCGCAGATTTTCTCGTACCCCTTGCGGTCGTAAGAGTTTTCCATCGCATTCCATGTCTCATCATAGGGTAGTGGGGCCTGTATCTCTTCCAGTATACGGCGTATTTGGTAGTACACATGAAAGCGATAGACAGACTGTAGAAAGCCATCATCGGGAGTCAAATGGTCCTCCACCGAAACTCCACAACCTGTGGTGGCGCACCAAACGGCGAAGTTTAACTGGTTCTGCCAAAACTGCATCGGTGTTGTACGCCACGCCTGGAGCCATTTGTCTGAATAACTCTTAGGCATAATATAGTGTTCGAAGATATCGGGGTACTTAGCCTCGAACCATTTCTGCGGGTCGTCGGCCTGGACCCGAATCCGGACTTTTCTAAGATCGCCCACATCGCGGGCCGCGGCTTTTTGGTGGCCGGGCTGGTACTTGGCTTCACTATTAAACTTGAAAGCTTTCGCATTCATAGTATTGGGCCAGCATGTTCCAAACGCTTTCGAACGTTCAAAGGGGGGAGGCAATCTCCCTGCTGCGGTGCATCGACAACCTTCGCCGCGGGGTGGTACAATATTGAAAAAGGGGAGAAATTTTCTTGGAAAAACACCGGTTCCGCGGTAGAAGAATCCCTTACCATCCCGCCTGGCCTGTATGGTTTCGACCGGCTGCAAGAGGTTCTCAAGGGTGCCAGCCACACGCTAACGGTCTGTGGAGAGAACGGGTTGATCACCCTAACAGTCGCCCCCGGGTGGGCAATCCTTCTATCCGATGGTCTGCTGGCGCTTCTCGGCCTGGACGACGGCCTCGGCGGAGTCTGGCTCGACGCCGGTGTGTATACGGGCGATCGCCCTGTAAACTTTGCGACGCGGCAAATGCTGTGGGTCCATCTCGAAGAACTCAACACATCCGGAAATATCGCCGATGGGGCTCCTTCGACACTCCTGGCCTGCGTCGGGTTGGGGCGACACGCCTTCGGGGATATAAAAACGGTCCGAATGGAGTGCCCCGAATTTAAACGCCTTCGCGATGGAACGATAAGCGAGTTAAAGGTCTCGATTAGGGATGCACATGGGAAAATTTCCAACCAAGACCTCCCGATACACATTACGCTCGAGGTCGTCAGAAAATGAGTATCTTCGGCGAGAGGATCAGCCGCGGGCCTGACCTGGCCGAAGTCCTATCTGGCTATGCTAAAAAAGACTACGTAGATGCCCAAGACGGCCTCCGTGTCCTAAAGGCGGGCGACACCATGAGTGGTGATCTGGACATGGGGGGGCAACTGGTGCGTGGGCTGCCCAGAGACCTACGGCCGTACAAAGGTGATGAGGCTACTTCATGGACCCAGGTCGTGAGAACGGCGGCTGATGCTTTCGAAGCCGCGGTAGATAGGCGTAAGCCTATTATAACTGTGTGGGCCGAACAGAAACGGTCTATGATCGATAACCGATACGAGTGGTCATTTGGCAGCGAAGCAGCTAGGGGCCTTGCAGATGGGGGCTACCCCATGATGGCCGCAGGTAGGGTCCTTCGTATGGGGCTGTCGACAACAGCACCTCACAACTTAATCTCCGCCGCCCTTGTCAATATTTCGGTGAACGGGATGGAAAACCCGTTATATGGTACGATCAAGCCCCCGGGCCAAGCCTGCGGTATTTCTATATTTTCAACCCCTCTGGCGCTGCAGCAAGGCGACAAAATAAACTTTAGATCAGCCTCGTCCACCCCCGAAATCGCGAGCGCAGTAGTCTCCCTCCTAATTGAACTTGACTTGTAGATGACACATTGGTGGTAAAATACAATGAAGCAAGTTACTCCAACAGCCCCATCGGGCGCTCTCTACCCAGAGCTGCCCGATGACGGCAATGTTGCCGGCGGCATCCCGCAACGGCCAGATCAGTACTTCCGACTCCAGGAGATCTCGCGACTTCGTAAGCACCTCGAAGACGAAAAAGATAGACACTCCCAGCTCTTTAAGAAATACCGGCGCGGGATTAACGCTGTAGATGCTGTCGACACGGCGCTACTCTCAGCCAGTGTGGGGATGGGCATTGGAGGTGTGGGCCTCCTGTCCATGATCATAGCAGCCCCGGTTGTACTGGGGCTTGAGGTTGCAGCCTTGGGCTGCGGACTCCTCGGTGTCGCCGGTAAATTTGTCAGCCGCCGGCTCTCGGTGAAGGCAAAAAAGCACGACGAAATTATGATTCTTACTGGCAGTAAACTCAACTCCATATCCGCCCATGTCTCGAGAGCACTCACAGATGGTCAGATCTCTGATGAAGAATTCCGCATAGTTGTTGATGAGGTCTACAAATATACCCAGATGAAGGCAGAAATTCGGGATAGGGCAAAAAAGGCGCATGCCGCGGTCACTCTCGACGAGGAAGCGCTTATTCAGAGAGGCCAGGACGAGGCCAGGGCCAGTTTCATGAAGAAATTGGCTGCACCTTAGTCTTCTTTAAGCGGCGACAACATACGCCATACAGCCCGCCTCCATACTCCGTAACTCTGTAAGACTAACTTTCGTCCACATTTTTCTTATTTATGCCCCTTGAACCATAACTCGCCTATTTAATTCCTGGTTTGATCAGCCAGCCTGGCCAGTATGCTATAGTTGGACTTTGACCCCCTGTCATAGTGTGTACATTGCACCATCAGTCTCTTATCCGGCTTCTAGATAGCTGGTTGTGTGTACATTGCACCATCAGTCTTATCTGGCTTCTAGAAGGTACAGCTGTTGTAATATAGCAGGATGTAGCGGAATATTCACAACTATGGATTGTGGTGCCTATCAGCTTATAAGCTGTAAGTTGTCACGCCGGTCACTATCGACGAGGAAGCGCTTATTCAGAGAGGTCGGGACGAAGCCAGGGCCAGTTTCATAAAGAAATTGGCTGCGCCATAAACTGCTTTGTGAGGCCACGGCACGAAGGGCCGTGTTGCCGACGTGCCGTCGCAACAACACACAGCCCGCCTCCATACACAGTTACTCAGAAACAAGTTGACAGAAGTTGGTGGTTTAGTGATCCTCACTGGCCCAGGATCTGAGAGCAAGTGGCTGTGGGGGTGGCTGCGCGAGCGGCTACTCGCGAGCCGCTCGCGCCGCCGTTGTGCCGTGTTCAGGCTGTACTCGCTCTATGAAGTGAAAGAGGGAAGTTTGGTAATGGCCCGCGTTCATAAATGAACGCCGTTGCTATGGTGTGTTTACCTTGGATTCCGTGTTCTTGCAAGACCGTCCCTGGGGCTCCATATCTAACAAGCTGCCCTCTAGGCCTGGTTCCATTTTTTTGATCTGTCCTCCGAATTTTTTCCTATCTTGAAACTAGCCTTGGGGGCTGCGCTGGGCATGGCAGAGGGTGTGGGGGTGGGTGCCGCGGCAAAGGCTTCGCGTACATTGTGCATGTAGGCCGGCCTCTGGTTGATTTTTTTGTTGTTGCCCCTCGTCTGGTTAATGGTAGTTGCGCGTATGTAGGCCAGATGTGTTTTGCGTACATGCAGAATTGGGGCAATTGTGTATGTAGGCCAGGCGTGTTTCGCGTACATGCAGAATTGGGGTAATTGTGCATGTAGGTCGGGCGTGTTTTTCGTACATGCAGAATTGGGGTCCGAGTGTATGTAGATGTGGTATGTTTTTCGTACAAGGTGGTCCAGAACCAGAATTGGGGTCCGAGTGTATGTAGATGTGGTATGTTTTTCGTACAAGGTGGTCCAGAACCCCCCAGCGCCATATGTGTACATGCAGAATTGCCTCGCGAGTGCATGTAGATGTGGTATGTTTTTCGTGCTAGGTGGTCCAGAACCCCCCCTCTGTATACTACTATGCAGGGTGAGGTAGGGTCGTAAGTTCCAGCTGCCTTAAGGCGTCCTGAGTTTGGCGACTGGTGTGCGGGCGCGCATTGTCGTGTTGCAGGATTGAGACCTTATCACGCCGAATACGTCTGAGTCGGAGTTTGAGAGCTCGGAGTGTTGAAATATATCGCTCAAAGTTCACAATTTGCCCTTGCTCCAGAAATTCCATGTGGAACACTCCCTCTATGTCCCAGAAAACGGTGAACAAGACTTTTCTTGCAGAGGCAACAACCTTGAACTTCCTTGGACTTGGAGAAGTTTTGTGCCTATACTCCATCGATTGGGCTTTACATTCTGGATCGTAGTGGTGGACCCAGGATTCGTATCCAGTCACAATGCGTTGCAGAAATGCTTCTCCTTCTGCATTGTAACGCTCTAAGAGTTGAGTACACATGTCCTTTCTCTGCGCTTTCATCTCTACAGTGAGCTGTCTTGGGACCCAACGGGCAGAGACTTTTGGGTAACCCAGTACAGTTGTGGCGATATGGTGCACTCGTTCTTTCGAAATGCCTACTTCATCTGCAATTTCCTTTTGTTTGACCCTTCGATTAGCTCTAATCATGCAGTCAACTTTCTCTCGATGAGCCGTGTCCGATGCGGAAAGGGGCCTACCCGAACGCCTTCGATCACGCAGAATTGTCTCTCTGGGGTCTTCCCCTTTAAAAATTCTCACCCATTTGCGAACTGCACAGTCTGAAATGCACATTTCACCATAAACTGTCTTCATTCTTGCATGAATGTTTGCAGCAGAACATCCCTCAGCTGCCAAAAACTCGATAACAGAGCGCTGTTTGATGAGAAGGTCATTGGAAGTCGCCATTGTCTCATAAACATGGCTACCACATCATGTGTTGCGCGTCACTGCATTATGAGCACGAATGACGTCACACAAACTTGTTGTTATAGTTAAGTCTAGAAAAATGGTTCGAGAGTATATTAATGTATGAAATTTTAGGTCGATGTGACGAAAATTGACCTAGTTATTAGCAAACGGAACTTAATTATCAGCCTGCCCTCGTATAACAAAATTGATTCCGCTTTAATCTTGTGGAAGAGAACCAAAATCTAGATGAGTGAGTAAGTGATTCTTGCTTTTTCTCTACTAGAAAAATTGCATTCCTTTGAACTGCATGAGAAAACAGGAGGCCCTGCATCGTACTTGTCTTACGGTGGTGTAGAAAGATAATCAAGAAGACATTGAAGTCCTAAGAGTAATAACACCTAAGCAAGAAATATTAACAGGAACTCATGCATAGATTTTTTTAAACACACTCACACCAAAGCAGTTTTGTTTACTTTAAAAAAACCTTTTTTATATATTATTTGGTAAACCACAATCAATTAACCAAATGGATACGTATATCAAATACTTATTTCCTCAACTCAGTAAAGATACTCGAAAAATTAGAATATTATATTAAATTTGTCTTGTTTGAATGTTTTAGTGTAGATCATATAATGGCCTTGGTAGTATTTTTTTCCGAATCTTAGTTGTGTCGCTCTCGGATAAGATCTATCGGTCTATTTCAATACAGGGAAAAACTCTCCTGGTTCTTATATGAACTTGTGAAAATAAAATAGAAAAGCTACAATACAGTTGCCAAAATGCCAAAATGATGCTGGTGGATATCTTGACTTTCAGTGTGACATATTTTAGTTCGTTTTCGGGTTCGGGACACAAATGCATATAGTTTTAAGTTTTACCCTTCATAAATACGTCTGTACCTGAGGAACCAAATCATTCAAAAGCTCACAATGTTATGATTTGCTCGGTTCTTTTTATTTATACTGAACTAGTAAGATGTACCTCGACAAATTCTTTCCATTTGGAATCCCCGTCCTTTATTTTACCGTTACCGCTTCGCACTACAAAAGAATGAAACAGATTTCCTTTTCAGCTTAATGGAATTGTGGAAATATTTCTAGTTTTGTCTTAAAGCATTGATAGTTGAGCAACAGATTTTAGATTTGGCTCAGTATTTCTAATTTTGACTTATTCATTTGTGAATAGTGTTTAGCGTTATTATCTTTTGCTATGCATTTTATTATGTCTTAATACCCATAGGGAAGAGTCTAGATCTCATAATAGATCAAACTGTAGAATCAAAGTGACCTGCAACTTGTAATTTCCACGTCATTTGTTGGCCTATATAATTTTGGTATGCACCATTGATCTAGATCTACATAACACAACCTTTTTTTCCTACATCTTATTGAATGATAAACAAATCAAAGGTTATACCGGTAATTGCATTAACCAGTCGTGTTAGTGGCTTGTGTTGGACTTTGTTAGGTTTGCTTGTACTAATCCGCCAATCGTTCCGCCGTAGGATGTCTATTGGCGGGACTGTGACGTCCCGTATCAGGTTTCGGCGAGCTTGACAGTTCTATCGCTAGTCAGTCTTGAAGTATTGGTTGTGTGGGAATGACCGATCTTTCTAGAGATTAGAGATTTTCTACCGTAACTTCTGCTGCTGTCCACTATTTTAGTAAATACAGCCTGGCCTCAGTATACAAGAAACTTGGGCTTTAAATTAGTGCATTCAATAACCATTATGACTATGATTAAACATAAGTAAAAATGCTATTTTACATAATCTAATTTTAAATGAGGATTATCAATTGCTTTTCTCTCTTTTTTATTTTTTTTATTTGATGATTTTGTTGCTTTCTTTCCTTTTTCTCTATTTAAATTTTAACAAAATGCGTAGATTTAATTTTAATCAAGTATTTGAAAATTTTTAGTGGATCAGAGAGGGGGTAAATATTTACCGTTGGGCTTATTTCTTTCATATACCGGTAATTGACATGTTGTGCCTGCAAAGAGAGCATCATAGTTTCTCTCCTAACTCGAACTAAATGATGCTTTCGTACAATATAGTGTGCAAATATAAATCATACTCATTTAAATCGATGTCTTATTACTCTATAAATTTCTAGAGTCGATAACAATTATAATTCATAAAATATTTCGATTTCTACTGACCTACATGTAGAGTGAGAGAAAGATAGATTGGCTGCTCTGAGCATTTGTGCATTTTTGTCTCATGTAGATTTCCAACACGTAAAATTATTACAAGATTCAGTTTCTATCCGAATTACTTACAACAAGATCTATAGACCCCGGTAGGCTGTATCAAGGTCAAAGCACCAGAGCATTGATTTCTAGAGTGCTTGAAATTAGTTATTTTTTGCTCCATCAATCGATTCTTCAATTTATGAACGGGCACACAGCTGAAACAAATCACCTAATCACTCTATGTCAGTGTCAGTTAATTTAAAATATAATAGCTGTAGATTGTCTCACGTTCCCAGAGTGGACAAGTGGTGTTCAAAAATAGTGTTTAAAAAGTTAGTGTGAAGGCAACATAATCACACCTTTCCAGTTCTCTGTCATATCTCAATCTAAAATAGTCTGAAAAACATCTTCTAGATAAAAGTGTAAGAGGACACGTTTTGCTTTTTTTTAACCCACACATAGAAATGAAATAACCACATCGATTGACTAAATGGGGAAAAAGATGCGGAATAACCAGAAAGAAAGAAAGAATCGAAGTGAAAAAAGAATAAGAGACACGATTAGATAAAATAAAATAGGTAGTGGGTCATAAGACAAGGATACATAATTAAGATATGGAGCCAAATTTAAAATCCAGACAAAAAGGCAGAGAGAGTCAGAGATAGACAGATAGGAATGATGAACATTTTATGTCTTTCACTTGTACAATGAAAATCATTTTTTCCGCAAATAAATAAAGGCATGGGACAATAAGCTGACTAGACAGAGATGACAGAGCTCTCTTGTTACAGGCCAGGAGTGCCAGTAGAGCCCAAATTCGATGGAGATTACACTCACAACACGGGCAAGATAAAAAGTTTCATCATAAAAGACTGCTTTATCTTTATGCTGAGCCTTTTGATTCCTATCAACAGACCTATCACAACTATAATAGAAAAGCAATCTTGAATGCGAGATATTTCCACATAATAAAGTATACACTTATAAAGATGAAAAGTGGACTTCAAGTTTAAACTCCAAATTGTGTAATCGCAGTAACTGTCACGCTGATAAAGATCTCTTTCTACGGAATATGTAAAGACAGGCGAAATGTTTGGTTTTTTAAAAAGATGTATGTTGAATTATAATAGTACTCATTCCTATAAGAAAACCACTTTAAGAGCTTAATATAAGAAGGTAATTAAAGAAAGCGCGTAAGAAAGGCATTTACTATAAAAACTGCCCGCAGCATTTAAGACCAACAAATAAACAATACGATCAAACAAGGAATAGAAATTGATAAAAATGGCTACCAGGCTTAAAAGTCACAAATCGGCACATGTTTGAAGAAAACCTATAAAAAATTATGACTCTTAGTCTTAAGAATTTGAAAAGTTTCTGAATAAGGAAGTAAAAGAAGAAAGTACTTGGAAACCGGTAATTGCAGATCTTGTAGTTTTTCAAATTGGATACGCAGTATTTTCAATGCTCCACGACGTTTCCATCGAAACAATACTTCTACAACTCTGTTTTAATCATATCACAATCAATTTTCACATTATTACACCTAGACATTAATCAAAACATAAATTGATAGTAATTATATAAGCGGCTTTTTTCTCTTCATTAAACAATAAGTGAAAATGAAACAGTCGCAGTTTTACTTTTTTCAATATTGGTAATTGTCATTGAAGTAAAGTCACAACAAAATATGAGAACGCGGGAGATATGTTTTATGCATGCAGCATTATTATACAGTGCCGGTGTCTAATTGTGTAATTCATGCTACAACAGCGTTTTAAAGCATCCCGTCATTATACACATTTTTAAGCGACCACACAGATAGGAATCCTAGAACTAGAGAAAAAGTAATACTTCAGAGTTGGTTTTACACAATTTATGGACAATAGGGGCCAGAAATTACCACCTATGATGTTTTTAGTATTTTGATCCAGCAATAATCAGATTCTTTGTCATAGCGGCAGAAAAAATCTGAATATTGAACGTGCACTTAAAGCTCTAAATCAGTTGTGCCTTACTATAATGAAAGCATCATGAAACGAAGTGATTCCCGCTCAATTTAGCCATATAAAAATAGGTACTGAACAGATCTTATACGGTTACTAACTAGTTTTATAGTTTTGTAAAAACCTTACCTATTTTAGCCTTTAAGGTAACTTCAAGTAGACAGACAAAATACAGAATTATCTGTTTTAAAGTGTTAACATAATAATGGAACTCAGTCCTTGCGTGATGAAGCCAGATATTTTCCAGGTTGGGTTCGAACATTCACATATATGAGGTCGTTGTACGTTTCAACGTGCACATGATAGAACGATTCTTCCAAAGTTCTTTTATTTTGATCTAAGTTCATTTTTCCTTGTCAAACGTGGAGTGCTATGCGCAAAGTTTTTTTCCCCATTGTTATAACGCAGTTTCAAAGGTGGCACTATGAAACTTTAACTCAGGCTCTGTTTCCTTCGACAACTTGAGATCGACTTCCTCTTTGCTCTCCAAATTCGTTGATGATAACGGCTTGTCAAATTTCTGTAATGACAGAAAAAAAAGTTTTAGTGCAAGGAGCGTGGTAGGGAAATTTTAAACTGAAGTGAAAATCCGAAAACATGAGGATTTCAACTTATACTTCTTCTGACTGCCGTCCAAAAGATTAAGTTTCATTTTCTGAACTCATAAGTTCTCTACTCTTCCTCTCCCCCCCCCCCTTTTTTTTTCTTCTTCTCTGTGTTTCTTTTCTCAAACACGATGGATAATTACCCTAATTACCCCTTCATGATCAATGCCGAACCGGTAATACTTTTTGGTGTGCTCGGGCAGGTAGTAAAAAGGAAATATGTCGTCCAGAACCGGCACAATAAGCCGAGGATCCACATCTTTAGGATCAAGGGAACCTGTGAGAGATGGGCAGAGCCTCAAAAATTAGAAAGATGAAGACAACAAAATATCTCCTGCTCATTCATACGCATTGTCAGAAGAGACAAATTTTTAAAAATTTCGTATTTTTTTGTTCAATTTTCCGGATTAAAATAAAAAAAAAGTTTTTACTTAACAGGATATTTTTTTTTTGCTTTAAAACAGTTTTTTTATACTGTAGTTAGCTTTTTTATATCGGTCATTAAAAAAATTAACTTATTGCTTCAAAATAATTTCTGCCGCGTAAAAAACATGTGCTTTAATTTTCTTCAACATAACTACAAATAAAATAACCACCTTTAATTAGGAATGATTTGCAATGCAACCTAAAACATTACCATTTGAAAGAAAAGCACCTTCGATTTTTCCTCTAACTTAACTTCTTAGTTCAGTAATATCCCTACGGCTCCTAAGGCTGCGTTTTTCAAATCTTTTTTTTTTTAATTTGGCAACCCCCCACCCTAAAAAAAAAAAACAAAAACAAAAAAAACAACAAAACAAAACAAAAAAACAAAAAACAAAAACATGAAATGTATTATATGCACATTAAGATGATTATCTAGAAATTAAACAGAATAGTCTAAAAAAAAAAGATTTGAAAATTTTGACAAAAATGCAGAACAGATTTTAAATGAAAATGAAAAAAAATTTTAATTAAAATTAAGTGTCTTCTACAAAATTTTACATTTCATGTGCATGCTTTGGAATGTATATTTGAAAACAATGAATTGAAATGCTTCCTAGATCCTTTGCAGAGTCTCTGAAAGTAGTAGCCCAACTTTTTAGGAATATTAGCATCTTAAAAATCCTATATCCAAATTTATTAGGTAGTAAACTCAAAGTATTCATATCACTAACCTGTAAAATAACTGACTATGCAGCCGATGATAATACAGTAAATACAAGCTGAAGGCGAGTACCACATATAAGAGATACCATAAAGTTGAAAACGGTCATATCTGGGACAATTAAAAAAAATGGAGATAAAACCCCCAGCTCAAAACATTTGAAGAAGAAGATGCAGAAGGACATATTAATAACAATAATAATAATAATAATAATAATAATAATAATAATAATAATAATAATAATAATAATAATAATAATAATAATAATTGACGCTGAAGGAAGATCCTCCACATAACGCACAATTCATGTAGCTAAATCCAAGGGATATAACAAGCAAAAAATGTTTAAAGCAAACGACTAAATAATAAAAAAAAAGGTCAGAAGAATTGTGAATAAAATTTCAGTCTCCTTTTAATACACATACAAATATAACTATTTAGTTAAAACAAAATATACATATGAATAATACAATTCTAATAAAGTGATCGAGAGGAAATTTTGTAGTCTCGTGGACTTAAATGTAGATCTGGCAGTTTATACAAGCTCTCAAACTGGGTTTTTCTCTTAACCAATCAGGTATATAAATTAACAATAATTTTTAATGCTCTAATTCCTTTATATATAAGGTTTGATATAATATGAATGACACGTAAATTAATTTAATACGTCCATGTCAATGAATTTTAGATGCGTTACAATCCAAGGTTTAATCGTGTTAAGCAGCTCTCATCTTGCGCTGTTCACGCCCCCACATACACCGTCAAGTCCGATCCAAGGTCGACTCGCTATTGTATAATATAAGGCCTCAACACGTCCCACAATTCAAATCATCATCAGTAGTATAGACAGTCTTTCTCCGAAAAGCGAATTATTGTAGATCATTCAAATCTCGTCGTGCTGACAAGTACAATGGCGTCTATGCAGATTCAATATTTTTCAATGTAAATTATTTAATATCTGACGAGCCAATCTAATGTCATCATTTGGGATAAGTAATTATTTGGCGAAGCTGTCTCTCTATGTCTTCACGCTACGAGGGCTGTAGCAGAAAAGCAAAAGTGACCAGATTAGCTACTCACACATGCCCAGTAAGAAGGTCATGTGATCCCAATCACAACTCAGATCCAAGAGCGTGCTTAACGAGAAAGTACACAAAACTAAGCAGATAGCACCTTTGACCTACACCGCGACTAATAATAATAATAATAATAATAATAATAATAATAATAATAATAATAATAATAATAATAATAATAATAATAATAATAATAATAATAATAATAATAATAATAATAATAATCATAATAATAATAAGGAGAAGAAGAAGAAGAAGAAGAAGAAGAAGAAGAAGAAGAAGAAGAAGAAGAAGAAGAAGAAGAAGAAGAAGAAGAAGAAGAAGAAGAAGAAGAAGAAGAAGAAGAAGAAGAAGAAGAAGAAGAGGAAGAAGGAAAAGAAGAAGAAGAAGAAAAAGAAGAAGAAGAAGAAGAAAAAGTTGGTCTAAAATTTTACCAAGATTTTTCATTGAATTTTGAAAATATGTTAGTCATACTCTCAACCATGACGTACTTCATAGGTATGACGGGGGTGCGAGGCTTTAGAAAAGCATTCTTTGAAATATTTTTGAACGCTTGAACATTGCAGCTACTTATACATGTCAATGGTGATTTTTCTTGCGGATTGGTGGGTAACATTGTAGTTCCTAATGTAATGGCAATAGCTCCGAATAAACCACCTAAGGCGCCCTGTAAAGTAATAGAAAAAAATCAGTCGGTTGTTTATTCTAACTTCCACTACTATGATTTTTCCTTTCTCTCTTCTTTCATGTTTTTTCTTCAATATCATATTCAAGGAACAGGACAACAAATGAAACTTTTTTTGAACTGCTGCACTAAATGTAACAAGTTGAAACTTTTCTTGTCACGTGCGATTTTAAAAGTTTCAATGACATTTTTATTGATACAAATTTAGAGAGGAAAGAGAAAAACTACGAAGCTTAAATAAACATCATATATGATGTGATCATATGTAACGGCATTCGTTAATTTAATTCGTCAAAAACATTTCTGTTCCAATTCTTGTTTTTTTTTCTTTATTATCATAATCAAAACCTTTTTTTAATCCTGATATATTTTTAAATTTGAGTTAGCAATTATAGTTCTTGAGTTTCACTTTCTTAAAATAATACTTTAAGACAAATTCAGTATCTCTGATTCTAAGAAACAAATGAGTGTGTCCCACTTAATATGCTTTTAACAGGTCATACTAATCTATACATTAACAAATTCATGGTTTTTAGAAGAATGTTTTGTTTATCAGACAATAGCAACATCTATTTGCTTCAGTCCATAGGTTTAAGTTGAAAATGTTTTTTTTTTTTATTTACTAGTATCATATATAATGAACCTATATTAAAAGTGTAAGACATATAATAAATACTAAAATAAAGAGCGTAGAGTTTAAATATTAGGTGGGGGGGGGGAATGGCTGGCTTATGAAAGTGAATTACGTTCGGTAGCTGCAGAATGGCTACACAAATACCAGTAGTACGAGCACTCGTGAGTGGGGAATGGGCTCCTCGCCGTGCTCGTTGTGTATCGCCCTTGCTCAGGTGTATTGAGACTAGTGTATCGCCCTTGCTCAGGTGTATTGAGACTTGTGTATCGTCCTTGCTCAGGTGTATTGAGACTTGTGTATCGCCCTTGCTCAGGTGTATTGAGACTTGTGTATCGCCCTTGCTCAGATGTATTAAGACTTGTGTATCGCCCTTGCTCAGGTGTATTGAGACTTGTGTATCGTCCTTGCTCAGGTGTATTGAGACTTGTGTATCGCCCTTGCTCAGGTGTATTGAGACTTGTGTATCGTCCTTGCTCAGGTGTTTTGAGACTTGTGTATCGCCGAGCACGACTACGATACAGTTAGCTCCGTCTTCACTAGCCAATCGACCGTTTGAAAACGGATGGAAAACAAGCATTACGTAGTTGCTGCATGATGTAATTTTTTTAGGCAGCATGATTTGATAAATAAATCTTTGCCTTGCCTAACAAATCCCTACCTTCTCGTTGACCCAGGGGAAAAACAATCCTAGGGAGAAAAGACCCAGTAGAGGCCCAGAAAAAATTCCGAACACCGACGTGGATGCCTGGTCCATACACATACACACAAAGAAAAATTCTATCACAGGGGAAATATATTGCAAAAATATACATATAAAAGTGCTCTAGAACACTTCATAAAATTCAGTCATTTTTAAGTTTTGATTGGAATGCTTGGTAGTAAAAATGGCCAACCAGGTGAAAGTAAAGATCCAGCTTTGATCATTAAACGATTAAATAGGAAACTGACGATGAATAAGCCAAGGTCACAATCAATATTAGAAAGCTGCTAATTTTTAAGTTTCCTATTGACATATGGAAATCAGCATATTTTGCACTTTCATAATCTATATGGGAAATTAGCTAACTCTGTACTCTACTAACAAAATGGTAATTGATCCAATTCTAGATGTACTTTATACAACCCATAATGAGTTTACCTTTAGTAAATTCCACAAATATTTTCGGTTCGTATCCTTGTTTATATGTTCAAGCAATGCTTTTAAAAGCTTATTTTCAAACTAAAAACAAAATTCAAACTTATTCTTTTCTTTTCTCACAAGAAATTTCAAACCTCGGTACGGCAATGATGAAATAATTATGTGTAAGTGTGTTGTTAAATTGTTATGAAAAGGCTACTTAGAATTATCTTTTTAAAAATTGCATTTCAAAAGCTAACAGAAGTTGTTTTAATATTCACTTAAGTATATACAAAAATCTTCAAAGTTTTTACCTGTAAAACACTGCCAAACCTCGAAACTAGAAATGTTATTTCCAGACGAATAAATCCAAAGACGAAAGCTGGGTAAAAAAAAAAAAGTTATGGCAGTTTATTTTGCACGGCAGATTAAGTGAATATTACGTTGCTAAAAAAAAAAAAAAGCAGTGAAAAGGCAAACCCATTTCAGACAATATTTTCATCACTGCCTGTGCTTATTTAAAATTGTTCTCGTTATATATCTATCCATTCATACATTTATCCATCCATGCTCGTTCGCCTTCATTCATTCTTTCCTTCCTCTCTCTAATTCCATCTTTAGTAGCTTTTCTTTCTCTTTTTTTTTCCTTTCTTTGGTTCTCTTTTCTCTCTCCTTCCTCAGCTCTCCCGTTTTTCCTTTTTGAATAAATATGTTTTTGAAATAGTAATTATCTAACAGTCAGTTTTCTTCAGTTCTTCTCTATTTCAACCTATCTTTTTCATTCTCTCTGAAATTAAACACGATAGCTAAAAAGTGGATTTCCTCATACTCTTAAAATTTACCGCTGAGAAACAAAAAATAATTTGAAACAAACAAAACTAAAAAAATGTAAAAGAAACCATCCTTCAAACAAAGAAACAATTACAAGAGGAAACATTCCGCTTTGAATTACTTGTAAAACACCTGTATGTCAGTAACCATATTTTACAAACTGCATGTAGTAGATTTAGTTGAACATTTTAAAACGTTAACATGCTTTGATCAAACATCCAACGAATGTAATTTCTAAACGTTTCATTATTATGAGAACTATATACCATGTCAAAGTACTTGATTTTTAGCTAGACATTTTACTACGATTATTCATGCCAAACGGTATTGGTAGATGTTTCAAAAAATATATGACTATCTTTAAGGCCCTATCCATGTTATCTTTTTATCCCTGCTTATCATAAACATACTTGCCATCTAATCCGCTATCTAACTCGCAAGACACATAAACATGAGAGGGTATAATATTCTTGTATCTCCTTAAAAAAAACTATTAAGGTATCACTCAAAATATTTCAATACGGAAAACATACAAAAAAGTCGCACGATAACTATGTCTTCTCGTGACATATAATACAAATTTCATTCAAAATGATTATAAAGAATAAATTTAAAACATGTTCTTTATACATGATTCAATACTATCAAACAAAAGAAAATAATTAAGTGAGTAACAGAAAATGTCTGTCTTTCATTTATCCTTATGCACATTATGAGAATATCTCATAATATTTGTGATTCATGATTCTTTAGCCTTTATAATCGCTAGTTGTTACTTCTTTTCGTAAGATTGAAAAAGACGGTGATCTAATATGCAACCTTATACTATTGTAATTAGATTATTGATAAAAAGAGTGTGCCTAAAACGTTTTAAGAATTACCTAATACGGGAAATATGAAGGATACACTTACAGATAATCTGCAATATGCGGCGCTCTTTATTTTTGTGTATTCTAGACTTCAGATATACCCTAATGAAGTCTTCAAGTACAACATGGAGTTCAGACCTGATGACATGGAACTGAAAATAGTGAAATTTAAAAAAATAGAAAATTGTCATTCTTAATCGTACTAATTCAAACTGCTTGGATACAAACTTAAGTTTGCTTTGCATAAAATTATAATGATTTCAAGGAATGCTTCGAAAAAACTCTTTCATGAAAAATAAAATATTTTGTAAACGTTCATCAGGATGCTGTTGGCGACAACGTGACAAGATAAGATCCTTGATGCTCCTGAAATATTACCTGAGAGTGCCACCAAAGATTCCAGCAAGGTAGACCCCAGGCAATCCGGGCACGCTACTAAGAATGTCTTGCATGAAAAGCGGGATCAGCTGGAAATAAACCAATGGCCTGTTGAGGTTCAAACATTACACACACACACACACACGATGAAGTATGTTGATCTTGATATCCAATTAATTGCAAGCACAACGATTTTTGAAACATTCATTATTATGTTCCCTAATCTCTAAATAATATTCGAGCTTTACTTGTTAGCTTTGATTACAATTTGATGCGAACTGATCACAAAAACTTCACCTTAAGCTCTTTGTAAGCTTCACAGTTCTCAAGTGAAAAAATTAGGGCAATTATTTTTACGTTTGGAGAGCCTTTGCTATTTATCATATCTTATGGATGATAAAATCACACTTTAACTAGCATAAATTCTAAGACGGTTTTAAATAGAATCAATCAATCAATCTTATTATACCTGGTTAGAATTGTCGACTAGCTTAGCTTGGAGCGAGTCACAGTTTTCGTAGAATGCAGACATGTAGAGACCAATGATAATGGACAAAACCCCGAAGAGGATATAGCCCGGACAACAGATCCACAGAGCTCTTGGAATGAAACAATTTAAGTAAATAATGTTAATCGGTCTGAGTGGGAACAGAAGTCCGATATTAAAACACTAGACACTGAAATATAGAAAGTTGTGTAATATTTTTGATCGAAAAGAGAGAGAGAGAGAGAGAGAGAGAGAGAGAGAGAGAGAGAGAGAGAGAGAGAGAGAGAGAGATGGACATCTAGTTCTAAGGAAAACACAGTAATACTGAGTGATACAGATGCAGGGCCTAATCAAAGAGTTCTAAAAAGCGAGTGATGGTTGCTTTAATAATTATTTTAGGGTCCAGTCACCGAATTAACGAAGCCAAAAGCCCATGCTTGGCACGTTTTGTCTTGGGAATTTTTTTCTTTTCCTTTTTTTTTTTTTTTTTTTTCTTTTTTTTTTGGGGGGGGGGAACCTAAGCAACCCCCCACCCCACCCCTTATTAGATCCGGCCCTGAGGTGCATGTTTAAAATCAGTTTTTTGTCAACCGGAAGGTATGTGAAAGCCCCTGTTTCAGGTTTTGACTCTCAAGTGATATATTGCTAAAGATATAATTATCTCGGAAGCTGTAAAGTCATTTTTATATCATTTGTTTTATAAAAGGAGATGGCATACTAGTGCTAAATTTTACCTACAGCTTATCTTAGGAGGTAGTGAGTCGCAAAAGGACCTCAATATAAATAATCATATCTACACAAACGAAGTTATTCTTACAAGCTGAAAAAAAATTCTTTGATGGGGACCCTTGGGCTGGGGTGCGTGTTCGTATTAAATAGGCTTGCAAATTATTTGACTTACTTTGACTTATCGCCGTTCCGCATCGTAGTCGTCAGACTGCAACGCCTCGGCTGCCTTTTGTATTCCTGTGCATAGTATCCTCCACTGATCCCTCTGTTCTGCGATCTTTTTCAGGTTTTCAATGTCTTTAAAGGTTTTAAGACCATAAGTATTGCTTTCTAAACGGGACAAGTCGTTGTTCAAGACCACTGGCAAGGTAGTGATTGGTCTTCCCCTGTATTTGTCCCCTTGTGGGATAAAGAATCCTTCCATGGCTTTATTGGCTGGGATTTCTCTGTCGCGTCGCAGTATATGTCCGAACAAACGCCATCTGTTTTCCAAAACATACAGTGAAAGCGGGCGTTCATTGCATTGCGTGTAGAGAGCCTTGTTTGTTATCTTTACTGGGTATCTTATCCCAACAACCCGCTTCAGCTGTTTTCTGTGAAACGCATCCAATTTCTTTTCTTCAGCTTGTGTTAGTGCCCACGTAGAACAATTGTAAGTTAAGACAGATTTGACAAGTGCCCTATACAGCTTCAGTTTTGTTTTCTTCTTAAGTTTGTCGCCTCTTACCCACACGTTCTGTAATTTGGCTAGGGCTGCGGTGGACAGTTGCTTTCTTCTCTGTACATCCTCTGTGTCTCCAATTAGGGTTCCGACTTTTTTAGTGTTTTTCCAGCTTTTTTCATTTCTGTCCAGTATTGTATATTCTGTTTTATCGACATTAACTTCAAGATTGTATCTTTTTAGAACCCTCTGTATCTGTGCTACGTCTATTCTCTCTCGTGCAATGAAGTCCACATCATCTGCATATGCTATTTCATTGGGAAAAGTCTTTTCGGATTCAGGAAGTATCGGTCTGACTTCTTTGAGAGCATTTTCAAGATATACCACAAACAGGATCGGGCTAAGGCTATCTCCTTGAGGTGTGCCTATATTACTTGTAAATTTCTTTTCCTCTTTTGTTCCTCCTATTCTTATATTTAGACAGGTGTTGCTTAGAAGGAACCGCACTAATCTCAGCTCGTCTTCTTCGATGATGGTTTCGAGTATGTTAAGGAGGGTTGCTCTGTCTATTGTGTCAAAGGCTGCTGACATATCTATCCCAGTAATTGTTATGTATATCTTTTCTTGTAGTGTCTTTGCGGCCAGCCATTTGTGTGTCCATGCTACGTCTGCTGTACTTCTATTTGGACGAAAACCGCTTTGACTATGAGAGAGGTATTTTTCTACATGTGGTCTTATTCTCTCAAGTACGATAGTTGAAAGAGTTTTTCGGATGGTGTTTAGCAGTGTTATTGGTCGCAGATTCTTAGGCGGACCTTTTGGTTTTCCTGGCTTTGGTAACGGTATGATTTCGCCCGCGTTGATGTCAAGGATTTCATGTTTTTCGAAGGACTCGTTAATAATATTTGCAATATAGCTGTCGATCGTCTCTGGTCCATATTTTAAAAGCTCCCCTTGAATGCCATCTTTTCCGGGTGCCCGGTTGTTATTAAGTTTATTTATACTTTTTCTTACTTCTTCTTTTGTTATTGGCTTTTTTAGTTTTCTAGGTTCACCGAAGAATGCCTCAATGAATGGTTTATTTGGGTTTTGAAATTTACTCTCAAAAAAGTTTGTGACGATGTTTAGTTTTTCGTTTCGGTGGGTACACAGGAAAGACACCAACAAAACCGCGAGCCTAGCAAACAAATATCAGAGCTGTCACGAAAACAAAAAGAACTAAGAATCAAAAGCCAAAACACGTCGGATGAAGAGAAAAAAGCAGAGCTTAAGAAAGAAAGGAACAAAGTGTTACATGACATAAGAAAAAAAGTCATAGAAGAAAGAGAGAGAGAAATAGAAATTAAAATAAGCGATATTGACACAGCACAAAATGACACGGCCATGTTCAAAGCTGTCAAACTACTAAATCTAGATAGAAAATATGAGGCCATTAAAGTTGAAGACGAATCGGGAAAAACTGTAGCAAATTATTTATCTTGATATAAATCCTTTTTCTTCGATAATCCAGATCTTTGTATCCATCTATTTATCTTTAACCTGAGGAGTGCCACTACGCACGAAACTTTAAAGTCGCAGACCAAAGATGAACTACCACTACGTAAGCCAATTTTTATTTTTAATGTACCATGCTCCATATTGTCAAGCACTGTTTTTATTGTGTTATTTCACACACAACTATCTATCTATCTCTAGATAAGGTGCTCATTTTATCTAGACTTTCGATATCTCTATAACTCTAAACACTGAATCTAGATGCAGATCTTATCCTTTTTGAACTTTTAGTGGCTCCAAAACGAAAAACAACAGTGTAAGGTCGGGACGGCAATTGAACACACTCATACCCAATGAACAACAGTGTAAGGTCGGGACGGCAATTGAACACACTCATACCCAATGAACAACAGTGTAAGGTCGGGACGGCAATTGAACACACTCATACCCAATGAACAACAGTGTAAGGTCGGGATGGCAATTGAACACACTCATACCCAATGAACAACAGTGTAAGGTCGGGACGGCAATTGAACACACTCATACCCAATGAACAACAGTGTAAGGTCGGGAAGGCAATTGAACACACTCATACCCAATGAACAACAGTGTAAGGTCGGGACGGCAATTGAACACACTCATACCCAATGAACAACAGTGTAAGGTCGGGACGGCAATTGAACACACTCATACCCAATGAACAACAGTGTAAGGTCGGGACGGCAATTGAACACACTCATACCCAATGAACAACAGTGTAAGGTCGGGACGGCAATTGAACACACTCATACCCAAAGAACAACAGTGTAAGGTCGGGACGGCAATTGAACACACTCATACCCAATGAACAACAGTGTAAGATCGGGACGGCAATTGAACACACTCATACCCAATGAACAACAGTGTAAGGTCGGGACGGCAATTGAACACACTCATACCCAATGAGAGCGCAGGGCAAACGATACCCTTGACCTCCGCTTGAAACACAAGAGTCGCATGAAGAGAATCTAAGGTAAGATCTTCTATAACTATGAAAAGCTCCCGCTGCTGAGCTCTCTTATTAATTGTTCAAATTTATTGTCAAACTATATATCTATCACCTGACGAGTGCCACAGACAAGGCACGATAGTTTAAAGTTGTGGACTGAGCATGTACTACTACTAGGTAGGTCAATGTTTTTTTAAGTACACTATGCTTCTTAATTGCCGAGCACTGTTTTTATTGTGTTATTTCACACATTACTATGTATCCATCTCTGCCTAGTATTTAGACATCTCTATAATTCTAAACACAGGATCTAGATGTAGATCTTAAATGCTTTTTGAAATTATAAGCCTAAAAGTAAAATATCTAGGCCCTTTTTCAGATTCCCTACTTAGATCTTGTAATATAATATTTAGATCTATTCCAAACGGTTTAGAACTGCCGACGTCTTTACTGTAGACCAGCTTTCAGTGCCCAGCTGTGCTTACAGAAGTAGTTCATACATTTATCTTTTTCTTTTAAGAAAATTTACAATCATATTTTAGCCTTAAATTTTCCAAAAACCATTATTTTAATGAAAAGTTATTTTAACACTTCAATTGTTAGGGCAATTTGCAACTTTACGCCAAATTACTCCGGCCTAGTTGGTCTAGAAATGCTGGGTTAGATGGTCCTTATTCTTTGCCTAGCTCCAGATTATTGCTGTTTGTAAACCAAAAATATGCAAAAGCGAGAATCGCCACTTATAATTTCTTCAGGCGGCAATGTATCCCGGAGCTGCTGTTCTATGTCAACAATCAACTCACTTTTTAGCCTCCCTGAGCGTATGGCAAGTTAGGCAGCGATGCACCTGTGCTTGGTTACCGACATACAATGCCAAGAGAGTGGTGCCGCAGCCGAAAACCAGGTTCCACACAGTATGCCGTGCAGTTGGATTCAGGCGAAAGCTGAGCAGTAAAAATTAAGTTTATACACCCAAGCTTATTACTATCATTCAGATAAGACTTTTGAGTTCAAAGGGCTTTCATTTCATGGGAATGTTCACCTATTCTATGAAATTTATAACAACTTTTCTTGATAGGAAAAATTAAGTTAGCACAATTTTGTTCACATAAGATAAAAAAGACGTTGTCACATCAATTAGATTTTAGTACTTGTGTAACAGGGAGAATCTGATGTTCTAAAAAATGCAAGGTGTTTGAACGTACATTGCAGATTTGAACTGCTTTTCTGAAAAACAAGTGAGAGGTATTATTTTCAGGAACATCAAGTCAGGTCTGCATAGATCTGCGAAGCGAGAACGAAATTCCAATATTCCAAACAGTTTAACTTATTATTTTAGATATACCAATTATTCAAATACTGTTTCTTGAACTAACTGCAGTGATGTCACAGCAGAGGCACATTATAAAAATGTTTAAAATGTCTCTAGTAACAGCATAATTCCTTGTTAGGAAAATTATTGTCTCCATTTTAAGAGCTATAAATTTATAGAATTTTTTAATGCAGTAGTCACTGAGCTTGTTTTCATTCGCGTACTTTACTTCCTGAAAATTATTAACTTTTAGGTTAGCGCACTAGAGTGACAATGTACACAA